>JABFEV010001410.1:0-38421 GCA_013618395.1 Fusarium domesticum
CACCCCACCTGTGATACCATCAATGATATATGCAAAAATAGTACCATGGCCAATTACGGCAGCACTATCGATCAGGTGATTTATTTATAGATGATCACAACATTAACTTATTAAGAGAGGGAAAAATAACTCACCTTGCCTAGCATATAAGTTAAGGGATAATAATGTGGAGAGGCACGATTAAAGGCATCAAAGAGTAGCAGCAATACTAAGCTAAAAAAAAAAAAAAAAAAAACGGTCAAGATATGGCTATGCGCAATGTAATAACTATCTCCTGAGTGCTACACTTCGTACCTCGCCCCACCTGGCCCATGTTAGATTCGTCACTCTATCCAAAATGCAAATGATGTGCCAGTTTTGTGTGTATTTGTTCTTGTTGTCTGTCCTGGATTCTCTCAGGACAGTCCATCCTTATATACCTAAGATATCTCTTATATTTAGGTATAACTTTGCATATCTCCGGGAAGGTCATATCTCGGTCCTGTCTTTTGCATATGCACGATCTAGTGTTATAGATCTTAAGTGCATGCTGCTTACATGAAATTACTTCTTGTTAATGTTCAATAGAATCTGACAGCTAACGCCTCTCGATCTATTACAGCTTTCCCCCTTATTGAGAAATATATACGGATCTGGGCCACATGGCTTAAAGCCAACGACTGGGTGGATAGCTGGAAAAATCCATTAGGAAGAACATTAGATCTACGGAAATGGGATGGCCCAACTACCTTAGAAGTCTACATATTTATTGCTATATTAATTTATATGGGAATCCACATAGAGAAGGTCACAAGAAGCTACCAGTGATGCCCCCAACCCGGCATACGGCGCCCACAGCAATTATTTATTAAATTCATACTCTACTAGAGGTTTCACCTTATCCATCGCCATCTTCGCCCTTTTGACTATACTAAGATCGATGAGACCAACGAATCAGACCTTCTAAAGATCTTTTAAGGCGTGGAAGTGTGGCCTGACCACATTTGATTATTAGTCTTAGCTTCCCTTTTTTAGCCAGGTTCCTGCCTTGCCGTTGACGAGTGTATGGTCCTCTCGACTAGTAAATCTGACGAGATCACAACATTCAAGGGAAAGCCAGTCCCCGTGGGTCAGGGGCGCCAAATATGGCGCCGTTGGCATCGAGCTTCCACCCAGCCAGTCATCCACACAATCTCAAAGCCAAGGCATTTCCAAGGCCATAGAAAAAGCAGAAGATAAGTCCATTGCGCTGAATTCGACCCAGGCTATCGTCATTGCCCTAGCGAATCTACTGCCAAAAGCGACATATCATGTCTTCTTCGATAACCTCTTCTTATTGTCATATCTCCTTTGCAGCCTCCGCAAGAATGGCCACGGGGCCACAGGCACAGCTCGCACGAATAGTGGCATTCACATAGACCTCATACGAGATAAGGACCATGACGGCAAGGTTAAGGGAAGCTATGAATTTAATGCTGTCAAAGCAATTCCGACCCATGACAATCTGGTACTTACTCATGACACTTTCTCCGGCGCCGATGACGGTCGTGTTTGGCGAGAGAGGAAGCGGCCGTCTTCTCGCAAGGCCGAAGCTAAGACAATAGGCTGCTTTTTGATGAGGAAACTGTCAAAGATGTAAAAATCCCGACAGTAGCTGCTGCATACAACGACGAGGTAAATCATGTTGACCGAGGTGACCAATTAAGGTTATATTATGCACACAATTATCCCCTACGCCGCGGCGCTTGGCAGGCACTTTGCCGGACTTTCCTTCTTGATGTGGCCCTTATCAATAGCTATCTTCTATAGAAATACAGGCCATAGCCACATTAGAAGCAATACATGAATCAAAGAGAATGGTGAGAGTGCATTTTAATGCATTATTCAATATATACGGCCCAGAAAGTCCGTCAAGAAAGAGATATCGCCCGGACAAGGAACCAGACGATGAGAGCCCAGAAACACAACTAACTGGGCACGATCTTATCCGCAAGAACAACCCGTCAAGCTGCCTAGCTTGTCAGGGTTTTTTTTTGGCAAGGTCAAACTAGGTCAAAAGGTCAGAAAAAGAGGAAGCCTTTGGGGCCAGGTGATGCCAATAAAACCCAGATGCAGACGAGATATCGGTGCAGCTTATGCAAAGTTGCATTAAGTAACAAAGATAACTGCCGGTACCTCTATCATAATACAAACAAGCCGCGATAAGAGGTACCTTTGATTTGCGGCATTTGTATTGGACGAACCCGTCAAAAGGTACGGAGGTGTAGCCTTGTGAGCACTCAGGAAATAGCGATTTGTAACTCACAAGACTGTTGGGACTTCTATCACCATAGAAAACAGGTAGACGCGGGATGTACCTTCAATCTAAGGCATTTTAATTGGCTATGATCTCTGCAAGATACACGGTTGGGCCTGTCTGACGCCCAAGGGATAATATTTTCTCAAAAGCTAAACAGACTGTAAGATGCATCTTTGTATATGGAGTCGAGACCTCGACATCTAGCGTCGCGATGCAAGCTTCTGACCGATGCATGTGAGTAATATAGTTGTATGACATGCATACCCGGTACACACCACCTCTCTCTTCTACCCACTCGGTAACGTATCTCTATGCCATCATGCCGCAGTGGCATAAAGCCCCGCAAGGGCCGAACGACTCGTACACTCCCGCGGATGTAAGCAATCATATCTAGGTACCTACAACAACCGCATTCCGTCTCACCCGTCATATTCGCGGAACAAAGCTTCAAAAGCGTTTGGAATCAACTCGGGATTAAACGGAGTATAGAGTCGCTCTTCGTGATGAGTAAAGTAGAAAAAAAGTCACGTCAGAGCAGGCGTTTCCGCGGAGAAGCTGGCAACACCAAGTAAACAGGTCATTG
Organism: Fusarium domesticum; assembly: GCA_013618395.1. Taxonomy (NCBI): domain Eukaryota; kingdom Fungi; phylum Ascomycota; class Sordariomycetes; order Hypocreales; family Nectriaceae; genus Fusarium; species Fusarium domesticum. Next base: position 2,862 of record JABFEV010001410.1, read on the forward strand.
TCCCACTTTGTTTGACAAAAGCTATGTAACAGAAAAAAATGATCCTTGACTCTTAAGTAATAACTAGGATATAATTGGCTTCTTGGTTGGCCACACCGCTGCGTAGATCTATCACCCCATATGTGACTTGTACAAACCAGCGGGAGACTCGGTGTCATGAGCTCATTTTGTTCACTCTGCGGATGTACATGTAGGACATTTGTGGAAATGCTGCAGAAGTAGGGTATTGGAAGGCAGCGATGTTATATAAGAAGTCATAGTATCCGGTGATATTGTGTCTTAAAACTATCACTTCGCAACACTGCATCATCTTCACAAAAGAAAGAGAGTCCAAGACCATCCACAATGTCAACCGAACCACCAAGATTCCCATTCCAGCGTGCTTCAGCTCTTGAGCCTCCTGCGGAGTATGCCCATCTTCGTGCTACCGAACCTGTATCACAGGTGAAGCTCTTCGACGACAGTGTAGCATGGCTTGTCGTAAAGTACCACGACGTCTGCAAGGTTGCCACTGATGAGCGACTTTCAAAGGTAAGAGAAAGAGCCTTGAATGATGAACGCGGGCTGATTATGTATAGCAACGAACAAGACCTGGCTTCCCAGAGCTCAGTGCTGGCGGCAAGGCTGCGGCAAAGAACAAGCCTACTTTTGTTGATATGGACGCCCCAGATCACATGAACCAAAGGCATGGAGTCTGCCACAACTGAGAAAGAGTCAATACTAACGTACATTCAGGTCCATGGTTGTGAGATTCTTTAGCGAAGAATACATCGAGAATCTCAAACCCTATGTCCAGAAGACGGTTCAAGATCTTCTGACTACCGTAGAAGCCAAGGGCTGCGATGAGCCTGTAGACCTGATTGAGAGCTTTGCACTCCCTGTACCATCATACGTAAGCCATCAACCCCCTGCTAGTCGCCGAGATAGAGGCAGCTTCTTACCTGTTCGTGGCAGATCATCTACACGATTCTTGGTGTTCCGTTCGAAGATCTCGAGTATCTAACTCAGCAAAACGCCATTCGCAGTAATGGTAGCGGTACAGCCCAAGAAGCGGCAGCAGCGAACCAGTATGTTGAAGCGAGTAATCAGGATCATCAGGCTAACTATAGTCAGGGAACTACTCGACTATCTCGCCAAATTGGTGGAAAAGCGATCAGAAGAGCCCACGGATGACCTAATCAGTCATCTCGTTGTCAATCAACTGCGACCAGGACACATTGAACAGTCGGACGCTGTGCAAATCGCCTTTTTGCTGCTTGTCGCAGGAAACGCAACAATGGTCAACATGATTGCATTGGTAATTCATGACACAGGGATGAGAAGACGAACCATAGCTGACTCGACTAGGGGGTTCTCACTCTTATGCAACATCCTGAACAGTTGGAGGAGCTAAAGGCCGATTCCTCACTTGTGCGAGGATTCGTGAGAGAACTTTGCCGGTACCACACAGGGTCATCCCTTGCTATGAAGAGAGTGGCAAAAGAGGATATTGAGCTTGGGAATCAAGTGAGTGGGAAAGGAAGAGGAGATTAACATACGTGTGTTAACAAGTCTAGGTGATTCGTGCGGGCGAGGGTATCATCGCTGCCAACGCATCCGCCAATCGGGACCAGGAAGTATTCCCCGACCCGGACAAGTTCGATCTCCATCGCAAGTCGGAACACGACGCGTTGGGCTTCGGCTATGGCTCGCACCGTTGCATAGCCGAATTACTGGCTGAGACAGAGATGGAAATTGTATTCGGTAAATCGGACCAGTTCGCAAGCGTCACACCATAGCTAACACAGCCCGTATTAGAAACATTATTCAAGACCTTGCCGAATCTCAAGGTTGCCATCCCTCTCGACGAGGTCGAGTGTACACCTCGGCATAAGGACGTCGGGATCGTCAAGTTGCCCGTGGTATGGTAGGAGTTTGTGCCGGCTTAGACAAAGAGACACGGGCTTGCGTAAACCATTATAAAGCTGTGGACCAAAGCTGATAGAGACGGAGAATTATTAGATGAAGGAGGGTAGAATATAGAGAGAAGCTGTTCACCAACAAGCTTACATGTATCATAGATCAACCCCACTCAGTATAGGTCGATAAAACGCCGCAAATGCAATTGTTGTTTTTTCCCCGAATTTATATTTGCAAGTGAGCGATATGTCCCAGGCTAGGGATAAAATGCCAGCTTCTAAGGACGGTATCTTCCGAAGTTGAGTACCAGGTGCCGTAAACGTATCTAGAGTACTTCTCAACGTCGCATCGTGCGTGGGAGCCGGACGCGCCATGCCCGACCATGCAGCAAAAAAACAAGGGCCTCAACGTGTTCGACCCGGGTCAGAATCAAAGTGAATGCGGTGCAACATAGTAACTATGGATGCTGAACTATGTTTGGATAAGCGTTCACTAAAACAAAGAAAAGAGATTGAAAAGGGACTGAGGAAAAATTGTATATACATTGCTTCAACGTCTGCTCTTGGCTAATGATTCTTCACTCTCACTCCTCGCTACACTCAGCAGGAGTTCTCCAGTCTCCCAAGCTTCTTACTACAGTTCCCGTCTCAAAATGAAGTTTACTTCTTTCCTCACCACCGGGCTCTTGTCCGCTGTCGCCATTGCCAGCGGTACGTTCCTCTCCATTTGTACACTACTCAAGTACTAATGGAGATTCAAAAGATTATTCCTACGAGAGACTCGACAAGGACAAGGCTGCTCTGCTCATTGTCGCTATTCAAGAGGGTCTTTACCACTTGTCTCGTGACTTTGACCATACTCGGTACAGAGACTAGGCTTTGGCCCATGTTTCCCTCGGCGAGCTTTTCGACTTTCCCGTTATGACCACTTCTGCTGATCAGGGTGAGATTATCCAGTCAACAAGTCTTGCTTTGACAAGGTAACTAACACAAACAAGGTTTCAACGGTCCTCTTATGCGCGAGATTATCCAGATGTACCCTAAATTCCCCCTGGTTCAACGACAAGGCGAAGTCAACGCCTGGGACAACAAAGAGTGAGTTCCGCGTTACCGTCGAGGCCACCAACAAGACCCAGATAATCCTTGCCGGTATCACCACAGACGTCTGCACCACCTTCCTCTCTCTTTCTCTCCGCGAGGCCGGCTACTCCGTCTGGGCCAACGTCGAAGCTTCCGGCACCACCTCTGCTCTTGTCCGGGATGTTTCCAACGACCGCATGGCCAAGGCTGGTGCCCAGGCCATCAGCATGTTTTCTATTCTCTGCGAGCTCATGCGTCACTGGCGAAACACTCCTGGTACCAAAGAGGTCATCCCCTGGCTTGGTCGCCACTACCCTGTCTGGGGCTGGCTCACTCGCGGTCACGCTGCTGCTGTTAACAACGGAACTATTGTGCCTGGTCATGCTACTCTTCTCGCTTAAGGACTTTGCATGGTTACGACTGAGTGCCAGGAAGCACTTGCTTGCTGTGATGGAGAGGACGGTTGCGGGGGATCTGGTTTTGAACGAACAAGACAATTCGTATAAATAGACAAAAGGAGGTTCCGATGTTGAATATTCTTAGATTAGTGGTGTTGGATAAAGTGATCAGGAAGGTGAATTTGGTAGTAAAATCTATGATCTCGAGATACATGATGAAGATGGTTTTTGTGCCTGGTTTGCGCAATCGTCGGATACCAATCGACATAGTATAACGTCCCGAAGCTTACACACTCTGGTAAGACGTAGTATCTTCTCGATCCGAACAACAACCCATCTAGATAGCATCAACAAGTATTTAACGACACACACGATTCACGGATCCTTGAACGAACGATGGCTTAAGTATACCAAGTATTCTCGACAGATCAATAGAAGCAAATCCTCACTGAAACGGGACCTACATATCCAAATTGTCGTCAATGCATCAGAAGATGCTGATCCAATCATCATTCGGGTATTACCCGTCACCATTACCGAGGCGTAACAACCCAGCGGGCAGATCTACATCCCCCCTCTCGGCCATCTCATCACGCCCTGCAACCGAGCCTACCACTACATTTATAAAGCTAATCTACTCTTGATATTCACCGAAATTTGACAAAAGTCTCATGTAATCATGTCGAAAATCGTCTCGTATAACGACCTTGCGCAGCATAACGCCCCTGATGATATATGGATTATTGTCAATGGCCGTGTCTATGACATGACCGACTTTGCCCCTCAACATCCAGGAGGAAGCGACAGTGAGTTATTCTGACCCTGCTGCAGGCATGACCTAATCCTAAAAAGTTATTTATCAATTCGCCGGTCAAGATGCTTCGATCGAGTATAACCGTGTTCACTCTGGTTCTTTGATACAAAAGAACCTAGATGCGAAAGATCACATTGGACAGTTCGACACCTCAACAATACCTCATAGCCATGATGAGAGTCGGCATTCGGCACCCTATGAAGAGGTATTGAAGCCCTCTCTCCATCATATAGTCAACCTTCACGACTTCGAGGACATCGCCGCCCGTACCCTACCACCCAAAGCATGGGCATACATCAGCGGCGCTTCCAACGACAACATCACTCGAGATGCAAACATGTCGATGCTCAAGAGAATATGGTTCCGGCCTAGTATCCTGCGCAATGTGTCTACCGTAACCACCAAAACCTCCCTTTTCGGCTGCGACCTCAAGTTTCCTATTTACATCGCTCCAACAGGCGCAGTTTGCAATGCTGGTCCAGAAGGCGAGCTTGCCATGGCCCACGCAGCAGCAAGTTCAGGCACCATCCAATGCATCGCAACACTGGCATCTTATCCTCACGAAGAAATCCTCGATGCCACGCCTCGTCATGCCTTTTTCCAGCTCTACGTCAACCAGGACCGAGCCAAGTCCGAGAAACTTGTGCAAAAGATCACTGCGTCTGGGAAAGTCAAGGCTCTTGTTGTCACGGTCGATTTACCCGTCGTGTCGAAGAGGGAGGCTGATGAGCGTGCTATGAGGGCCAAGGAACCAGTACCCGACACGGCACGACCTACGAGGAGTGGCATGGCTAGTCAATATGGGTCCATTATCGACCCAGCTTTGAACTGGAAAGATATTGACTGGCTGAAAGGGCTGACGGGTTTACCGCTTGTGATCAAAGGTATTCAAAGATGGGAAGATGCCAAAATGGCCATGGAAAAGGGGTGTCAAGGTGTTATACTAAGTAACCACGGAGGGAGAGCAGCCGACACCGCATCGCCAGCTATTATCCTTCTTTTGGAACTTAATCTCAACTGTCCAGAGGTCTTTGCTTCGATGGAGATTCTAGTCGAAGGAGGATTTCGAAGAGGCTCTGATATCCTCAAGGCGATTTGTCTGGGCGCCTCGGCAGTTGGCATCGGCAGACCGTTCATGTACGCTGTGAACTATGGAAAGGAGGGTGTTGAGCACTCCATCGCCCGTGAGTAACCCCGCTGGCAATTCACAAACAGATCGCTGACGTTAGCAGTTCTTCAAGATGAGCTTGAGACGGCTATGCGTCTCTGTGGAATGTCGGATTTGATGAGAGATGCAGGTCCCGACCACGTCAATACTTCGGAGCTCGACGCGCTGGTGTTTCGTAAAAGACATCCTTATGCTAGGAAGGTTGTTAGGGCGAGGTCAAAGATGTGACGCCAAGTGCCGTGAGACTAGATGGCACATACAAACAGACAATGCTTTGGGTAGTGAATGCTATTTTCTGCCAGTACCTTGGACAAGTGTCTTCGATAGCTACTTCGAGCTCCTGCGATGATAGAATAGGTACGTCTTTAAAGAGCTCTAGTTTTGTATAACACGTCACTGCTGATTGCATCACTAGACTCAGCCTGGCATTATCGGATGTTGTAATAAGACCACGGACGTAGTATCCCTATTACTGCCACTTCGTTAGGCAGTATACTACTGGCAGCTAAGTGCTTTACTAAACTACTAGGGTTGAATAATATTGCGGTGCGGTTAGCAGGTGATCACAGTACAAAGAGCAAGACTCCTGCTAGAATCTCCGAGCTTATTACTACAAAATTCAACAGTTCAGCCACCATGACAACGTAACTGGCCCGATGCATGTACACTTGGTTCGAAGGGCGCTCTCCCGAGAAAGGTCTTTGCATTGATCACACTGGTTATTGTAATTCGCATACTACACTATAGAGGCCTTGAAGACATGTCTTTGGCCGTTTACACCCTCTTAAAAACCCTTCCATAATCAGGACATGACAATGGCACTCGCAGCTTTCGGTTCTTGAATGTTTGAAATGTTGTTAGTTATGCTTCAACAAGCATTCTGATTTAACTTAGTCTTTCTTCCCCAAGCGAAGTAATACAGGGCGCACAGCAACAGAAATCCCACCAAAACTACGGATGCGTAGTTCATACACAGCGGTGACCGGCAATGCAGCAGGTATGCTTAACAGAACGAGTTGAAATAGAATCCAACAGATGGCAACATCATTGTCAGCAGTACCTAGACGCTAGCCCGGATTCCATCGAGCCTTGGAAACTTCCTGTCGCCTCAATGCCAAGCTGATGGCGATGGGGATAAGATATGCCATGGTCAGAGCAATGACACCCACCGACACAAAGGCTGTGAATGCACTGGTGCTGCCTATATTGATGCAGCCCAGAAGCATCTTCAACGAGGTAACTAGAGCGAGCGAGTAAATGGGCTGGTCAAACATTGTTCGGGACCAGACTTTTAATACTTTGGAGACACACAAGTCTACAAGATACCTGACTGACACTGCCATGCTCTATTCCGCATTGAGTAGTTTGATAGGACTAATTGCAATGCGGTTGATGATAGCGGTCCATTGTCAAGCGTGAGATAGCACTAGACCTACCTGTCTTGGGAACTTTGTCGTCCACCTTAGCGTAGGATCAACCCCCGAGCGACGCCAAATTATCGCCCCGGACATTCGGCTCGGGGTGTGTCTGGTGTGGAGTAGACTAGGGTGAGGTTTATATCGGTTGGATGAGGCGGTATGGGTATTCTTGTAAAATTGTCATGGATGGCGATGGGCTGAGTGAGATTGGGATACCAAGGTTGGTTTGAAGGTGGTCCTGATATGCTCGGTGGTGGAATGATGCTAGATGTATTGCCACGTAGCTGTGAGCAGTAATTTATACCAACACTTGAGAAACGGGATTGAGAAGTTGCTGTTTGAAACTTACTTTTGCGAGCTATATCATGGCATGTTTCATACACTGTGTCTCGTGCAGTGTCAGGCCAGGATCTGTTGAGCATGATCAGAATCCAGTCTTGCTTTGGCTGTGAGGATCACAGTTCATGTACAATTGCTCCATGGATCATACAACGCAGGCAGGCATTACTCGCCCAATTTCCACTGTCTGGACGTATTTGATAGGGTCGTATCATGTAGAACCATCCTAGCATTGGACTACCTATCTAAGCAGGCTGATTACCCCCTGAACACAATGTAGTGGTTAACATGTGCCCTCAAGACAAAGCTGCTGTCAATGTAATAATGATGAGATGTAATACTGAAATACTCGAATTTGTGTTATATGTCAAGTATTCTTTGTAATAATTATAGCAAGACTGTTGTAGGTAAGGTCTGGTGCAAAAATGGATACTACTATTTGAGCCGTCCATTCACGGCCAACAAACTCCCCATCGCTGGTGTTGTAATAAATATAAGACTAATCTAGCCCTAGTAAGGGTGTAGGTGGCCTACACTTTTGCCTGCGGCACAACGGTCTATTTTATGCAACAGCTGGCCTGTAGAGCTAGTATGGAAAGCTACCCTCACTTTCCTTCTCCAATATCCCAGCCTCCCTTTGTAGCCTATCCTGATCATGCAAAAATGGCAGGAGAATACCATCCCAGTGATGTTTCCCCTTATACGTCGATGTCGACTCATCCCACTGCTCGATAGCCTCAGCCAGCCGTCCTGGGACATGGGGCTCTTTTGCAATCGTGGTGATGGGCTCGAAATAAGTACGGACTGTGAATAATAGGGCACCGGAACGGGGTAGTCTTCGGAGTGATTGCCGCTCGGATCGGAAGTAGAGATCTTCGATTGTCAAGCCGACATCGTTTGCCGCCTCCCAGGCTTGTGAATGTTAGCTTCGTCAGTTTCAAAAGTGTAAAAGAATTACTTACATGCTACCTCCTTTCCATCTTGATCACCCATTCGGTGAGACCAATGCAGACCATCATCGAGTTGGAGAAAAAACTACCAAATGTTAGAGATGTGTCAAGGGTATCATTGACAGATACGTACGTTGTTACGAACGACTGCCTTGTCCGGCTTCATGCTTTTGAAGAAGCGGTTCATCGACTTTTGTAGTTTTGACTGATAGTGAGGCACTTTTGCTTCGATGTGAAGTGTGTCCAGAGACATGCGGAACTTTTCACTCAGTCGCCAAAACCCAGGGAGGCAGACAGCGCCTGCGTCGAGGTGGAAATGCTCGTCTGTTGATGGCATGTCAGATACATTCGATGGCTGGGTGCTTCGATCTCACCTTCATTTTCAACCATGATGACAAGGTCGTCTTGGACTAACTTGGCTGCAATTGTCAACGCATCGGTAGGGTCGACTTTTCAATCAGTCAGTCAATCAAGCCGAGCTTAGGGGTGCAAGGCACCTACCAGCAGGGTATTTGAACTCTTCTCCCGTCAGAGCGTTTCGCAGTATTCCTCCCTCCAGTTGAAAGATTTTGGGGTAGCGAACAGTGAGGTAAGCGGTCAACTCCTCCAGAACCTCAAAACAAGCATCTCGCGTGACAACGTTATCAACGTATTGAACATGAGCGCCAAGATCCTTGTTCAACTCCGAGACTTTGAGATCGTGGTAGCGGAGAAAGTTGGAATCCATCTCAATCCAACTATCCCAATCCATCTTACGGATGCCCATGGTGATGTGGTTCGGTCCATGACGAAAGGGTCGGTAGAGTTGAGGTTTTGTGCTGTCGAGGTCAAAGTCTGGGAGAGGCTTTGGCGAGGGGGTTCTGAAGATTTCAGGATTTTGGATTTTGGCTGAAGCACGAGGTCAGTGTTGTGAAGTGAGGCAAATGGTTAGTGAGGGAGAGCTCTGGATGCTTACTCTGTTGTTTTTGCATCGACTGATATCTGAACAGGAGCCAAAGGGCACCGATGACGACAAACGCGAATAGTGCCACATCTTGACGCAGACCTAGCGATTGCAATACAGAAGACATGATTTACACAGAATGAAAAGTTTGTGTATGGTTGATTGAACAGTTAAAAAGCTTCCGCGTTATGGTGCTATCTCCATGAAAGCGTCTGTATTTAAACAAGTCGCATGGGGGGGGGGGGCAAAAATCGGGACAACCTCAGATATAGGTAGAAGCCAGGTCCAAAAACTTGCCGTTTCTGGGTTCGCGTGGACGCTTGTCGGGAACAGGCGAGCTCTGGGGCCATGGCTGAATTGAACTTGTGAGGTGTACTCCGTACCGGTACTGTATTTGCAAGCGATGCCGGCCCCATCAGCCACGCGACGACGGGGCTGCGGCTCAAATGAAGAAGCTGTACGTTGAACCAGACTAGGAAATGGATTCAGCCATTGTTGTAAATCCTTCGAGGCGGGTCTTGGAGATACCTTGGTTGATGATTGATAGTAAATCGAGTAGTGATATGGAGGCTTGCCTATCTGTTTGCCGCGTTCAGTAGGGGAAATGATGGGGGAGAAGAACCTATCAAGCCGTAATAGCGATCGATATAGGACTTGACGTGATAATGTTCAATAACAAAATGAGATGGGCCCAGAAAGGTTGAAGAGGATATCTTTGAAGAACATCATGATAATTGATGCTTATCATGAAAGAAAAGCTCAACTGATACGCCAGTGTACGCCCTCTCCTCTCCTCTCTTTAGAAGTTGTTGAATTGCTGAGTTACTCAAACATCCACCAGTGTTGCGTTTCAGTATCAGCGTTGAGCCGCCTGTACCTTTGGTATCGTTATCTTATCGCTCACTGTTATCAGAAAAAGCTCACACACAGTCGGTTAGCATCCCCACGAGCTAAGCCAGATAAAGAAACTTGGTTGTCCAAACCTTAGTGGAGATACTCCATCATTTCTCCGCAAGTCAAGACCACCAATCTTCAAGACAATCGATGCCCCCACAAAGATAACCCCGCGTCTTGGGCAAACCGGATGTTGCGTCCGGATGTCATTGATCATTGTAGTTTTACTGATCAATGTCACGGGCTGATGAATGGTGTCGGACAGGAGGAAGGTCTAGCCGGNNCATACAATCATTCTCGTGAAGCATTTGATATTTAAACAACCCAACTCGGGCCGCTAGTTTATCCGCGCGAGTCCGACAAATGGTTACAATCGACCAAGTGTTAACCATGAACCACCCAATCGCGATGTGTCGATGCTCCCCAGATTCCACACACACCAAGTAGCCAAAATCGAAAGCCATTGGCCAAGACCCTTCCCCTCTTTTCCCATGACCTGCAATCCCATGTTCGCTGAGTTAATTCAAATCTACCAACATGTCGTAACGTTCCCAGGAACAAACTTCCCATGCAGCCGGATTGCCCCATCTTTTCCCATCAAAAAAGACATCATCATCATCATCACCCAGACTAACTCACAAGCCCACACTTTCTACATTCCGAGTAAAAGCCGTGATATGGATCGCGCACCGAACAAAAGACGCATTCGAGTTGTCGAAGGATCATGCTGGCCCTGCAAGAAACGTCGAATCAAGTGTGATCTTGCCAAGCCTACTTGTTCTCGCTGTAATAAGATAGGTGCCACATGCGATTATAACACGCGTCTTATCAGATGGAGTACGCGATCAGCCATTGCTATCCCCACCACAGGCCATATCATAGGCCGTGATGAACAGCTGGCTGCTTCACTTGCTGTCTATGAGAAACGAGCGCTGGATTATTTCCATGGTCGGTTCTGGCCATTGCTTACGACGTCGACCGAACCATGTGCGCCGCCTACCTTGATCGCTCTGGAGCATCGCGTTGTTCTTTTAGCGACATGTGTCTTGGCTGATTCACATCGCTGGCTACAGGACGGGAGAAACAATCGGAGTGTTCTCAACGTCAAACGTCTTGAGTGTCTCGCTGCACTTCGTGAAGAAGTCGACGGCTGCTGCGCCAAAGACGACGGACCCCTACAGACGCTGCTCTTTGCTGTCCTGTTCCTATACTTCCACGACGGCTTTCTCGAATGCACACAGTCTTCAGCCTCTACGTTCAGTCACCGAGATGGGGTTTTGGCAATACTCAATCGTCTGGGAGGCATCACAACTGTCATGACTACTGGCCAGGACCCTCTTCGCATGCTGCTTTCGGAGTTCGCTTCGACGGACCTGACAACAGCCATGCTCAGAGGACGACCTCCATCATTTGATCCATCCATTTGGGAAGTTGTTGGCAGAGGTGCAGCCTGGTGGGGAAGAGACTATCTTGGTGATTGCTCTCTATCAACAGTGTTCGAGGAGATTTCCAACATGGCCTTTTACCTCGACGCCACGACCACTATGCGGGAACAGTTCTCCATCGACAGAATCCGTGTTTTCGAAGCTGCACTGCGCCCCATGTATGCCCCTCTTGCTGTCGAGGACCTTTCATCCACCGAAGCTGTTTCCGACGGCCCAACCGACCGGGACATGGAGTCAGCACAGACGTACACCCTCGTCAGAGCTTTCCAGCACTCAGCACTCATCTACCTCTACAGAGCAATCTGCGGTCTCCCCATGCATCACCCTCTGGTGCAGCAACATACCCAGTCATGTCTGGATGGTATCTTTGGCATACCACGTCCGTCCAAGGTCCTCAACTGCGTCGTTCTCCCACTTTGTATTGCTGGTGCACATGCCCGATGTCCGAAGCAGCAGCGAGGGGTACGGACAATGACGAGTCTCATCTACAACGAGATTCGCTTTGCTTCTGTGCAGTCTGTGAGTGCTGTGCTGGAGGGGATATGGGAGACGTCGCATGCGGTAGACATGTCATGGACGGAGATGTTTCAGGATTTGAATCCCCAGGCGATTATCTTGTAACTGGCCATTGCTTTAGAAAATGCAATGAAATATGTCTTCTAATTAACCCGTGCCCTAGGATGTCTAAGTTTTCTAAATTGCATAGAGGGAAGCGGAGGTCTCATTGTGTGTAGTGTTTTACGTGAAGAGTATGGCTTTTCGTTCGAAGGTGCAGCAGAGCATTGCACATTAGCTATGGAGTCATCTTGAACCATCACCCCCTCTCACATTCCCTTCTCGTCCTCTCACAGCCAACACCTCCGATTGGCGCGCTAGCGGGGATACCGGAGCCGGACAGATCACAGTTCCCCCCTGTCTACTCCTGTCACAATGAACGAATAGCACATTTTATCTCATGTCGATCCTCCGCCCCCCGCAAACTTAACCCTTGAGTTCCTTCTTCCCCGGACAGTTACCACCATGTTGGTCGTCCTGGCTGTGGAGAATGTCCCCTGTTCACGAGTAGTTTGGCGGGGGTGATATGTGAAAAAAGCTCGTGCCTGGCCGCAGGATGTAGTCATTACTCTAGGAATAATATGTTGGCTGGCTTGGGAGTGTTTGAGCAGGATTTGGATGCCGGGTTATAAATTCCTCACTAATTCATGCCAAGTTGCTTCACGCCAAGTGTTCAAGCGCCATCTACTCTTCCTCCATATCTCTCTTTTGGTTCATCAGAAACCCATCCAGGTAATAGAGTACCCAGCTCAATGCCATGTCGACCACTCTCCATACCACTTCGTCGCGGGGCGAGAAGCCAGACGCCGTCCACGACACTCTGGAGGACACTCTTGCACCTGTTGTGATTGCTGCCGAGATTGCTCACGAAGTTGAGAACAACAAGTACTCACCATGGACATGCTCCATGTTCTCGCTGTACGGCGTCTTATTTGTCGCTTACTGCTGTGGCTGTCTTAATGGGTATGACGGCTCGCTGATGGGCGGTTTGAACGGCATGTCTTCCTATCAAAGAACATTCAACATGTAAGTCACGATTGCGTTCGAGAATCACTCAAATATTCTCCCCTAACATAGTCGCTTACACCACACAGGACAACTGCAGGCTCTTCAACTGGTATAGTCTTTATGATCTACAATGTCGGTAGTATCGCTGCAGCACCAACGGCTCCATTCGCCACTGATATCTTTGGCCGTCGTATGGGAATGTTTGTCGGTGCTCTTATCGTCATTGTTGGCACATGTATACAGTAAGTCGCCCAAAGAGGCTTTACTCGACGACTGAAAGCTAATGAACTCTTAGAGCTACAAGTCAGGCAATGCCACAGTTTATGGGAGGACGGTTTCTTCTAGGATTTGGCGTTTCTTACTGCTGCATTGCTGCGCCAACATATGTCAGCGAGCTTGCGCATCCAAAGGTGTGTTTGGTCACTTGTGATCTTGAAGATGAATTGACATGACCTTCATAGTGGAGAGGCACATTGACTGGTCTATACAACTGCATGTGGTGAGTTGACACTACAAGAGTAATCCTCTAAGGAGGGTTCGGCTGATTACTGAACAGGCCTGTTGGATCCATCATCGCTGGCTGGGTCACATACGGCAGTTCATATATCAACAACGATGACGGATGGAGAATCCCAGTATGGATTCAGCTTGTCACGTCCGGCATCGTTGTCATCTTTACCTTTTTTCTCCCAGAGTCGGTATGTCACCCACCACACCAAAACAACCCAAATTATCACTAACTTACCCATTACCAGCCTCGATGGCTTATTGCAAATGACAGATACGACGAAGCCGCTGCAACCCTAGCCAAACTCCATGGCGAAGGATCCGTCGATCATCCCATCGTCCAACTGCAGCTGCGAGAAATGATGGCCCAAATCTCCACCGAAGCTTCTGACAAGAGATGGTGGGATTACAGCGAGCTTTGGAGCTCTCATAGCGCCCGACGTCGTCTTATTTGCGTGTTGGGAATGGCCATTATGGGCCAAGCTTCTGGTAATTCCTTATCCAGCTATTATCTCGTCACGATGATGAATACGGCCGGCATCACCGACGAGAAAAAGGTGTTGGCTTTGAACGCTACCAACAGTGTTCTTGGACTTCTTGGGGCTCTTGCTGGAGCTCGTCTCACTGACCGGATCGGTCGTCGACCTCTTCTGATTTACAGCGTCATCTTCTGTTCCGTCATCTTTGCAGTTCTCACGATTACTTCTAAGCTCGCCGCTGGTGATCGGCCCAATACTCACGCCGCCAACGCTACTATCGCCTTTGTGTTCCTATTTGGTGTCGTCTTCTCTATAGGATGGTGCGCACAGCAGAGCATGTACATTGCTGAAACGCTTACTACATCTACTCGTGCCAAGGGTACAGCAGTCGGTAATTTTGCGTCGAGCTGTATCTCCCTTGTGTTGGCCTACTCATCCGGTCCTGCTTTTGAGAAGATCGGCTACTACTTCTATCTGGTCTTCGTCTTCTGGGACCTGTTCGAGGCAGCCTTTATCTACTTCTACTTTCCTGAAACCAAGGGCCGGACGTTGGAGGAGCTTCATGAAGTCTTTGATGCTCCTAACCCTGTCAAGAAGTCTCTGGAGCCAATGAATGCCGAGACGATTATGGCGACGATGCAGGTCCAAGTTACAAAAGAACAGGATGTTTAGTCGAGTCTCATCATTTATGGTTTACCAAGGTTGCAGGGTATTGGATGGAGCTGCAACGTTGCGAGCAGGATAGGTTGGGAAGGCCGTTGCTCATCAGACTATCCCGTCCGTATGTTATTTGGATTAGTTCAGCAATACAACCATCTGAGATCAAGCGAAGTATTTCAAAATCAACCAAATCAAAAACCACAATGTGCAATTAAAAGAGAGAAATACGAAACAAGCCCTTATCGCATAGATGGACACGTCAAAGCTTGATAGAAGACTACAAAATCACGGTATCCCTACTTTAGCTACTAGGATTGGGCGAAGTAGCATAGCTTCACGCACTTAGGCAGACTGAATTCGGTGGAATTGATACACGATACATTGGGAGTGCTATGATGGTGCAATTGGTGGACTTATGAGATGGAGAGAGAAGCCATATCCCCAGGCCACATTGCCTCTGGTCTGGTGACAAGCCATTTATCCTCCTCGAAGGATGGCTATCTCGATTGCTATAAGGCGACCATAGCAATCGAACGACGAATTCAACCTAGACATGATCTCTTGGCTGTACCGGGTTTGACTCTGGTCCCGCATTCTCCGCGTGATCTCCAAAGTGAATCTGCTTCTCAACAGCCGCGACCGTCTTCTCATTGTACTTGTCATCCTCAAACACTGTATACTGGTTAGCTTAAAGTGCACGAAGAGTAGATTCGGCAAGAATACTTACAGAAGGCAAGCTCCTCCAGAGTGCGGCCACTGGTCTCAGGGTATAAGACAAAGACGATGCAGAGTTCAAAGAAAATCCAACCACAGTAGATTGCAAGGAATTTCCATTTGATGGCATCGAGAGCGATCGAGTTGACACTATTGTCAGGCGTTAGGTACTGATATCTGCGTAGAAAGGGTATACAATACTGACTTGGTTGAAAAGAAGCCTGCAAGCTTTCCAAAAATCTGCTGAACACCGATACCGCGGCTGCGCTGGGCGTAGGGCCAAAGTTCGACAAGATAAGCTGAATACAACGCGTTAGATAACTTGTTGCACAGATAAACTCATCTTTCTCATAGGTTACTCACTGTATGTCAAAGCATTGTTACCGATGTTGTAGGTCGGTGAATAGGCAAAGTAGAAGAACAAAGCAGCGATACCACCGGCCTGGTTCTTCAAACCTGCGGATTCTGCAACCTGCAAGCGCTCTAATGACACTGTGATACCAATAAAAGCGCACAGCATCAGACTAGCCGAGAGCATATACATGTGTCGACGCTTGAAACGTGTGACAATGAGAGCAATAATAGTTGCATTGATAAAGCTCCAACATGCGTAGGCCTAGATTGTCAGATCTTCCAGTCACCCATGGTAAAGCGTCAAGTGACTTACAAGGTTGATTCTGGTCTTGGCAAAGTCAGTCGTGTAGCCCATCATCTGGAAGAGCACCCCGGAGTAATAGCTAAGAAGGGTATTGCCTGAAAGCTGGGTAAAAAGGCCGATGAAGACAGTGACTAGGACACGGCGACGCATGCCGGGAGTGCGCAGGAGACCGAGCCACGACTGTTTGGCGACTTCCATCTCAGTTCGAATAGTCTCACGGATTTGCACGATTTCAGCCTTGACAAGTTCCGAGTCGGCATCGCCTTCGGCGTGATATTTGACGAGGATTGCGGCTGCTTCCTCAGTCTTGTCACGAGATACAAGGTAACGAGGGGACTCAGGAAGTAGACTAGAAAAGAGAATGTCAGAAAGAGTATTGGTGGTAATGCCAAGAATTCAGGGGTATCTCAGAGTCCGCTGAGACTTGGGCGACGTGACTAGGCCAAGAATAGTGCTTACAAGACCGTTACAATTTGAAGCAGTGATGGGCAAATTTGCAGAAGAGAAGGGATTCGCCAGCCCCAGTTGGTGTTAATACTGGTGGTGCCGAGAGCAATGGCTGAGGCAAGGATCTGACCGATAAAGTACGACGAGTTGAAGAGAGATGTCAAGACAGCACGTTCTTTGGGATGACCAAGCTCTCCGATCAGGGCTGCTCCAGAGATGATACAGAAGAGAATACCTGCTCCAAGAAGCATTCGTGCGATGATGTACATGGCAACTAGATAGGACCATTAGCTAAGGATATGAATGCCATGTGTGAGGACTTTGGATATCTCACCATGTTGAGAGAATCCCTGGAGAAGAGCACCGACGACCATGATGAGAGAACCCAGCATAATAGACCACCGACGCCCATAACGCTGAGCAAACCAAGGGGCGAGCGGAACAGCAAAGATGGAACCCAGTTGGTACGAAGAGTTAACAAAGCCAAGCAGTCCGGGTTCAATGGCAAAAGTGCCATCGTCCTTGGTTCGTCCATTTCCAAAGTCTAGGCTAGTGTCAACACATGTGTCCACGCGCTTGGGTTTGTGGGGTTTACACACATTTGTGAAATGTTTGAGAAAATTGCAATGTGTTGATAAGTTGCGAATCGAATCCGGATGTCATTTCTACTCCCATACAGCAGAAAAAGAGCCACACATACATGAGACGGAGGTTCCGCTTCTTGTACCATGGCGTCTTGTCCTCTGCCACGAGGCGAGTGACGATGGGATCAGCTGCCGTACCTACGTTGACCATGTTGACGATGAACTGCGGAGGTGGCTTTGTGATACTGAGAAAGATAAAGTCAAGCTGGTTCAGTGTGCCAAAAACGAGCACGATGCCTAGGACTGTAACAGTGATGGAAGTTGAAGATACCGAGAATGTCCTGGTACTTATCGAATTATCCTCCGAGGTTAAGCATATATTAACCGTCATGCACCATATCTGTTCTGAACTAGCGGAATAAAATGTCCACCAACCGGCTATTATTCTCTTCGACCCCGCGTGCTATTATGAAGGTTTTCATATGGGGGTTACATCGGTCAGTCTGACACGAGTTGTGTCAGCGACGCAGTCACAGCCGCCGTGCTTGCAAAGGGGCGGTTAAAGCCGTTGGCCAATTTGCGGGGAAAGAGAGCTGACCACTCGTGGCTAAGCTTCTATCAGAGATGCTAGACGAAATCGACGAGGTGAGATTCGGGCTTACTCGGCCAAATTTTACGGTTGGCCGGGCCGTGGGTAGTATAAGAGTTTGGCAGAGTGTTCTTTCGCGGCGGGCGGTGGAACTGAATCTGGAAGCATCCAGTTTCTTGATTTTGAATTTAGTGTTGTAGGACAAGGGGTGGGACCAATCAAAAGATCGATTTTGGAAGAAGAACGTCGGAAGAAAACCAAGAGTGTGACTGACAACATTTTTCAATAGCCTGATTTCATATATGGGTGTGCTATGAAGTTAAATTCCATAGGGCATCAACGTCATTCCAATCAAGCAGGTCATATTCGGGAACTGAGAAAGCCGAGCCTGTTGGTTGTCACTTTCAAGCTTACCCGCCTGCATCGGCTAGCTGAGGGCGCTTGTGAGATCAACAAGCGGGGTTGTTTTGCTTTCGATACTGCTTCTAGGTGTATGAAGCCGGTTGTATCGGGAGGTTTACGCTGCTGGTTGGATTTGCGTCAGGGGTGTTTGTTTTGAAGTTCTTTAGAGATATATTCATGGTTAAATACACGATCTAGATCTAGTAAGAACATGGAACTATCGAATACAGCGTCAAATTTCATTCTGATAGATGATTATGTGTGGTATTCATGCATTCCTATTGGCAAGTCCTAAATCCTACCTAAACTCTTCGACTTGGTAGGTCCAAGACAAGATGACCTTGGGAGATTTAAAGAGTCGAACCCGTTGTTGGTCAATAGTAGGGATGCCTCCATTGATTGTATCTAAGCTGAAGAGTCTAAAGAGAGGTCTGCCTGTCTGCCTGCCTGCCTGGCACCTGCCTTTCATGAGGAAGGAGGTCACGTGAGAGAACTCACGTGACTGTGGTCGGCCTCGGGCAGGTCTTGCGTGGGCACCGCCCATGCCTCATCCCGTGGCAAAGTCCGTAACAGGAGAGATTCAGACTTGATATAAGTCGAATATTTTTCCATCTTCAGGAAAAGACTGGACGGGACAGGTCATGATTTCTTCTAGAAATTCACTAAACACGTTAAGCTTATATTTGTGGCTCCACGAGTCTGTTTGCATGTCCTACGTCATCCGCTATGATTAGTGGAGCATACTTGCTGACTAATACTGCACGTGAATACGCGTCACAACGTTGACCCTGAGCATCTGCTGTTTCTCCGACACCACGCACCGCCACTTCACGTACTCCTAGTTTGAGTTAACTGGACGGATTACGGAAGATGGATGAGAAACAATCACCCAGACCTCCAGTTTTGGAAGAAGCACGACCCAAGCCGAGTCAGAGCAGATGGAAAATCTTCTGCGCCATTGTTCTCTCTTTCATTACCTGGAATTTGCTTGTTCCTCACCCACGCTCGTATCGCTGCCACAACCACGGGACTCACGACTTCACGTATGCCGGGGAGAACATCACCTGGAAACCTTGCGGAAGTATCAAGGACCGCTCTTTGGAGTGTAGTAGCATCCAAGTCCCGCTCGACCAGTTCAACAAGGATGTCAGTAACAAGACCTTCACCGTCCCTCTCATACGATTGCGCGGCAAGCCTGGAAGCCCGAACCTCTTGATGAACCCCGGCGGCCCTGGAGGTTCAGGCTTTGAATTCATTCATAGACGAGGCGAGCAACTCAGCACCATTGTCGGTGATGGCTTTCATCTCCTCACCTTTGATCCCCGAGGCGTCAACTCTTCCACGCCGCAAGCAGCCTGTTACCCCAACAAGGAAGCGCGACGACAGCTGAGTTCGGTGCATAATACCGACATCACCAGAGATGGAGCCGAGATTTATGCCTGGGTTCGGAACTTTGTGAGAGCATGCTCAGACACTATGGGAGAGCATGGAAAGTACATCAACACTCCTCAAACTGCTGCGGATATGAATAGTATTCTGGATGCTGTTGGCCAGGAGAACATGTACTATTGGGGTTTCAGCTATGGAACTCTTCTCGGACAGACGTATGCAACTTTATTCCCAGACAGGTCCCACAGAGTCATAATCGACGGCGTCGTTAACCAGTTCAACTGGTACGGACAACGGATCGATCTAGAGGATCTTGTTGACACAGAACATGTATTCGACGGACTCCTAAAGGAATGCGTTAAATCAGGCGACGCGTGTCCCCTTTCATCCCCCACAGACTCATGGGAAGGTCTGAAGAGCAAGTTTGTCACGTTCATGGATGACCTCAAGAAGCAGCCCCTGAGTGTCTACGTCAACAATAGTCAATATGGTCTCCTCGATTACCAAAAGATCTGGTACGGGGCTCTCTTCCCGGCCTTGTACAAACCTCAGAATTGGTACAAGTTCGCCGACAGGATGGAACAGCTAATGAATGGCAATGCAACTGAAGCATTCGAGGACTACGGCATGGATGATGACTCTGAATATGAAGATGCTCTTTACACTATTGCTATCAACGATGGCTTGTCCGGGCCTGAATTCTGGCCTCAAGATCTAGATACGTTCTTGGATATTATCACCCCCTCATTCAACCGCAGTGTTTTCGCCGAGGAGGATCTCGTCTTCCTATTTGCCAAACAACAATGGCAGATCCCAAAGACGCATCATTACCGACCACGAAATGGCGTCAAAACAGCACACCCTCTTCTCATTCTTACCACGACTTATGATCCCGTCTGCCCTCTAGTCTCTGCAAAGTCTGCCCGAGCTGCATTCAACGACTCGCGAATCGTCGAGGTGGAGGGCTACGGTCACTGCTCTGTTGCAGCGCCGTCACTGTGTCTTGCAAAGCACGCTCGCGACTTTCTTTACAATGGGACTCTACCTGCTAATGACACCAAATGCGAAGTTAACGGCCCGTATTTTGTGAAGCCAAACTCCACAGGTTTTGCTGTAGAGTATTTTCAAGATCCTCAGGATCAGGCTATCCATCAAGCACAAATGGAGTTGGCAAGGGACCCTACCTGGCCACGGACTTGGTAGTATGTATACCTTGGTGTTTTGACCGAGAGAGGCCTGTCAATATTGTAATTTTGAAGTTGCGTTTCGTTTGGTGCAGGAAATACTCAAATATACATCTTCTTCCACGAGCTTGCCTCACTCTCAACGACTTTCACCGGACCAAGATAACCGATATAGATGAATGAATCGAACTACATCAACAGTTACACTAAATACACGTACCGTCACGGTCCAGACATCCAACCCGTAGTAACCAAAGCCATGGGGTAAATAGATGACCTTTTTCAAAAAAAGACCCATTCGGCCAGCCTAGCTGCTTGGCTTTTACACAGAGCAGACCCAATGCGTTAAATAGGAATAGTAAGTAAAGCATAGAAATTCGTTTAATTTCAGGTTCCTATTACTACAGCTAAGGTCACAACATTATCTAACTGGCGGCTAAGTACTGGGTTGGCTTACATTACGTTTCCCAGCCATGACTGGTCGGAGAGACGTGTAACGTCGAGAATCTCTCTAATAAACAGATTATTGAGGTTTCCACAACGTCGTCCATGATTTGCTTCCTCACAGCCGTGGCCTAGCTCTGTCTCACAACATCATCATTCGCCAAGAAGAACAACTCATCTCCGTTAGAAGGATGCCCTGCCCCCCCATCCTGGCCAGGATGGCCTTTGGCAACTTTCCGTAGCCATCTCCGACCTTCGCGCTCCACGTCTGAGATTCGCGCCATGGCAGACTAATCAAGAACTTAGCACCTTTCTTAGTGTGTCAGACTCCCTCTTTGGGAGCGCAGAGGGGAATCAAACGCAAGTCTGCTCGTACACTTTAATCACAATAAAGCCTTAGATACGCCCCCCTTCGACGAGCCCCGCCCCAAGGGCATGCGCTAGGCTCATTGCGCGCCTTGGGAATGACATCTGACACGTGGCTAATATCTCGCCAGGTATTTATAGTTGTAAGTAAAAAGGTTATAGCTTACAAAATGGTTTGCGAAGCGTTTATAGCATTATTTAATCCTTCCAAAACAACTTAACCATCTTTAATATTCATCATGTCCCAAAAGACATCAATCCCAGCACTACTCGACTCCTTCACCGAGCAATGGTCTCCACGTCTTGTCGCCGCTGTCAACAATCATCACATTAAAGTTGCCAAAATCGACGGCGAATTCATCTGGCACTCGCACCCAGACTCGGATGAACTTTTTTACGTGCTATCCGGCACAGTCCGTATGGACATTGAGAACGAGGACTCTGTTGATATGGACGTTGGGGATATATTTGTCGTGCCTAAAGGTGTAAGGCATCGCCCTGTTGGACAGGATGCTTCTATTCTCATGATTGAGCACGAAGGCACAATGAATACGGGCGATCAGACAGATTCAAGCAGGACGAAGGAGGTCAAGGATGCTAGGAGCTAGATGGAAAGGTTGAGCTCGATCGTTAGGGATTGGGGTTTGCAAGGTTCTTGTTGTGGCCTTCTTTGAGGGACACAGCCTGAGATGGATTGCATGGCGTTACATCGCAGATACGAATTGAATGAAATTCCATGTCAAATGTTCACGTGCTTGTGCTTCCCGTTAGTAGTCCAACGGTTATTGGCGGTCTGTTTCGTGGTCCTTCAGATCACCAAGGCAATGCGTCACCAAAATCTTCATTCGCCTCTTTATTCCATAGACTCACTACCATTATTTGCATGGCCAGCTAAGAAGTCTCTAGCTACTTCAAAGAGTTGTATTGAATGAAAGGTCTTCAGATCTGAGTCTTTGGTTTGCTCACTTGATAAGACCTCTGCTAGGCAAGCATTGCTTGATTGACATTCTGCCTTCCTGCCTTCCCCTAATTGTCCAGGGGCTGTTTTACTTAGTTTCCAGTCAGCGGAACCGAGATTGGCGCACAGCCTTTCCGGTTGAGGTTGTTGGAGTTGCCTGATGGTGGTGGCAAACGGTGGCTTTGTTAGTCTCTGGGAAGGCTTTCAGGGACCTGGAAGAGGTCTACTCTTGTACTGTCGTTACTGCTTGACAGATGCACTATCACCTGAGTTTTGGCTATTGACGCAGAGCTTGGAGATATTAGCCAAGAGGTGGGCTAGACCGCATTAACTTGGGCCCCCGAGAGAATCTGGCTTCTAAGTATCGGACTACTCTTATTGACTTGCATGCGCGGAGTAGTCAGGATATGTTTAATATTAGTATTTCTGCTTATATTACCAAGGTAAAGCACTCGAAGGGAACCTCTTGGCATCTTAACCATAGTTCAAGGGCATAAGATAAGCAAGTCCGGAGGCCTTCACTTCAAACATCAAGTGGGACTCATAATTTCCACAACAAGGGTTCCGATGGTTTAGACCATTCGATGCCCCTGTCACAGACCGTTGGTGTTACTTTCAATCATAGGGCTAGGAAACAATACATGCTGTCTAACATGGCAAAAGCTCCATATGCTCCCAAAGTCACGGCTAATGTAGTTGGCGGTACACCTCAGTAAAGAAGCGGTAGCGTGGGCAGTAAGTAGTTGGGTATGATCTCCCAGATGTTTTTCGATTCGTAGTTTGCGGATATAGATGGTGCTATTAGCTTTGACGATGGTATTTTTAGGACCGAACATGAAGGGGGGTGTTTGTGATTTTCTTATCATCTTGATAATTTAATGAGTGAGTTCAATGCTAGAAGCGGTGGTGTATGAGAGTGATTTCCTAAAAAGTCCCTTCGTCGAAGAGGTCTTGATGATGTTTATAGGCATGCCTTTTCTTTAATACTACCCAGCCCGGTATGCCTTCCAGCCACTAGAACGATTCAATCTGATGGAAATTCAACCTTTTTCAGCCAGCTAGTAATTACAGCGTAGTTACTGGCTTATAAACAGTTATTTTGTCCAAAGTTGAAGATAACTTCTGGTCTATGTTAGGAAATCCGTCCGCGTGGGATGTCTTTTCCTTCCTTACCAAATTAAATCAATCGATAACGCTTGTCATTCCACGCCGATGAGCAAAATTCATAAGCTTGTCCAACGGACTATATCTGCCCCGACATTCTCGGTCTGTTAGCGTGATGAGTTCGCCAAGATTTAACAAGTCAGTCCAAGCTATCCGGCGTCTCGCGTGATAACACTCCGCGAGCCGAGCAACTCATCCCCAAATACTTACTCCGAATGTTCATGGCACATCCATCTCATAGACAGGCCATGCTTCAACTGGGGAGACCCCGTGGCGGCCTTGCGGGGCAAAACGACCCCGGATGCAGACCAAGGACAGCATCTATGGCTACAACAAGAAGTTTAGAAAATAGGCCATAAATTCACCGTCATCTCGCTATCAACTCTGTCTTGAGTTCTGTGTCTCAACAGATTCGTCCTTCTCTCTTCATATGAGTCACCTTTCAACGTCACTAACATGGCTTCTCGGCAGAGGAACAACGACGGACTTGACATCCAGCCTGCTCGGGAGCAGCCTCGTACTTTCGGGATATCGCGGGTAACCCAGAAAATGCACCTGAGCCAGTCATCAAGACTGGTCAAGTCGTCAGCTCTGCCACGAAGCCCGAGAGCAAGAACTTGTGGTTCGCTTGGCTGTACATCTTCAACTAGTACCCTAGTTGGAGGTGGTACATGGGAGCATCTTGACGTGAAGGTAGCGCTCATAGCTGAGTGCTTATCATGCAGTGGAATTCACTAGGGATTGTTGAAACAGTGGAAAATTGCAATTCCCTCTAGGTATATGGTTGAAGAGTTTTGACAGGATAACTGTCAGAGATGTCTTTCAGTTCGATTACTGAGAGCTGTGAACGAGGAGATAATTCAGTGGTTCTTGTTAAATGCTATGCGGGCTTATAAGATTGGGGAGATCAGGTAGTACAGAAGACAGACATCGCCTTAAGAGTTGTGGTTCGGAAGTCATTAGGCACAATAAACCTTGCTTTTATCTAAATAGGAGCCAAACTAATGGGTCATAAACATGAAGCACACTGGCTTCTACTGCTAGTTCTAGGAACTCGTATGAACATTTAACATGAACTCGTTAGGCGACAGTTCCTTCGGACAGTTTATGGAATCTAGCATGCAGATGCAGACAGAGCTGTAGAAATACCAACTACACCACCCGCTCCGATGAGTATTGACCTCACCAAATTCAACCAGCGGAACCTTTCCAGCAATTCCCTAGCCTTCCTATCCTCCTCCGCCGTTGAATCTCTAGCAGTCCGTTCTTGGGGACCACTCAAGTCAGTGAACTCGCCGGCCTCCCCTTTACCAGCAATCGAATCCCCGACATTTCTCTTCCCTTCTTCGCGATCGATATCACTCTTCAAAGGGGCTTCCTGACTTCTCGAACCACCCAGCTTCTCATTCGCCTCAATGATAGCGAAGTTGGTAGGAATCATCAATGCCGTGAACGGAGCGATGCTGAATGCGAGCAAGGCAGCGAGTAGGAAACCATTTACTCTTGAAGAATTACTTCCAAGGTCACCCAGTTGTAGAAAACTACGTGAGCTAATACCGTATGCGGAATAGACGAAACCGACACCAGAGAGAAGTGATGCAGAAGGGAAGGTGTGGGATCCCCGGCTGAATAACCACCTCATGGCAGGGAGCGATCGTGAGGCAGGTTGAGATTGAAGTTCTGGAACATCGAAAAAGGTCAAGGTAGCAATTGCACCTGATGCCATGATGGCAGTGGTGATGGAAAAGACTTGGACTGGTGACATTGTACAGCTGAGTTCAGAATTGCAAGGTTAAGTAAAGTAAAGTATTGCAGCAGGTATGAATTTCTAGACACATCGAGTTGAATAGGTATTTTATATGTATGTCTCGTTCAATCTACATAAGCCGAGACTCGAGTATGAGTCAATGACGTTTATGACGATGGTTATAGGAGTGGCGGTCGTCGGCTTATGCAAATTGTCCGTCGGTCTCTTGTCGGTGTCTATCGATATCTAGAGAATCGTTAGATGTCTGGATTTATTCAAGTCTATTATTGAATAACCATGTGAATCTGGCTTAATTTCTGCCATCTTTTATAGAGAAACTGGTAGTGAACACTTCTAACATGCTGCTTGTTGATGTCCAATGTGGAGGTTAATTTCCTCTGTCCGACCAGACTGTCCCAACTTACTTCAAGTATAGAATGCTAGCAAGCAGTATAACACATGGTGCATGTCATTGCCAGAGAACGGATTATGTTTCTCAGATTGACTATCGTGACAAGATTGTAGTCATTATATACTTGGGAACCTTCAACCACACCTTTGTCAAACATCTTGGCAAGCACAAATATTTCCAACACAGAGCGCCATTCCCTCTTGGAAAATTCTGCTCGATCCAGTTGATCACATCCAGCACTTCTCACCAAACACATCGGCATCTCAGGCTAGTTACATATAAGTTGTATCAATACTGCGGACTCATATAACCCAAGATTAAGCATCCAGCAACTGGCTTCATTGGCTTCATGTCGACGGCCGTTGGGTGAGATGTACAGGGTAATTGAGCAAGCTTTGCAGGAGGGATAAGAGGAGAGGTTGCTACGTCATTGGAATGACACCCCCTGCTCATGATAATATCCAGACTTGGAAGAGGGGGCCGGTAAGCAGATCGAACATGAGTCTGAGACGTTGGACAGGAACGTGGAGACTTCAAATTCTGGTCAGCGTCAGAGGCCCTGGTATGACCAAATTCCTTTCTAGAGGCATTATTGCAAGAACTGAGGCGCGCTGCTCCTGGAAGGTCGGTCTAGTGACTGCGGGCACGCCTTGTCGTCGGGACTTCTGCCACCAAAGTCAGCGAGTCGCAGTGCGTTTTATTCGAAACGGCGAGTTCCTTTCAGTTTCTAATTCGCAATCTGCAAACATTGCCATCATCTACTGTGAATACGAATTAATTCACAATCTTTCAAATATGGATTGGCTTGCCCCAATGGCCTCATCCAAGAAACTTGGACAGTGTGCAACATTATCTCATTACTCGGAGCTTTTGACCAAGGCACAGATGAATATGAATAATTGCCAAGACTCAGATCCCTACTTGTTACATGGAACACTACAGCCTAGCTAGAAAGTTGCCACCATCGGAAAGACATGGTCCAATCATGAAGGTGAAATCCTTCATTTCCCACGTTTGGCACCACCTTTTTTCTCAGTTCAAGACATCATTTGGAGCATCATAATTTTTAGTGCAGGCAAGAAAGAACAAATAAGCAGTCAATAGAATAGTCCTGCAACTACGTAGTGCCTAATAAGATAAGGAGCAATTCCGTCCTGTCTTTGGCTTGGCTGACATACGGCCAAGTTGAAGGCCGTACCACACGTTAAAGTGAAGTCCCCAATGATGATTGCCTAGCATGTCTGTCGACTTGATTCTTTCTATGCTTTGCCTCCTGACTCGCGGTACCATTCACCAGTAACACAATGCTGATCATGCTCACTTTCGACCGTCTAAGCCCCCTACTAATTCGTTGTAACTTTGCCCCCTTCTTTGGTGCCACTTACAATCGTTAGTTACAAGAAAATACATCACGCAAACCCCATGTCGTTTCCTAATCCGTCTCTCGCCGTCATCGTTGTGTTGGAGCTTGTTAATGAGCTTATTTCGATCGCTGGGGTTGTTTGCAGACTTTACTTCTTACAATAACGCTACCCTACCTTCCTTACACATGGAAGGGGTTTCGTGATAGCCTCCATTTCCATTCAATCGTCCTCTCACCATGGCTCAGGACATCCTAACAGCCTCATCCGCTTCTCCTTCAATGCTGGGTAGCGAGAAAGTCTTAGATGACTCTAGTGGTCTTCCTCCCCTCAACAATACCGACGGCTCTACCTCCCTCAACGATGCCTCTACGTCACTCCACGATGCCAACGGCCTCGCGACTGGTCCTCCGCCTTTACCTTACAACCTTCGCGAGCATAAACTGACCATTTCAATCTTTTGGTTTCTCATCCTGGCCGAATGTACCTTGATACCCATCATCTTCTACTTTACCATCTCGAACCTCACCGACCTCAGACCGGGCGCCATGTTTGCTATCATAACGGCCATGTTCGGCTTCATTTCTGGTGGAGAATACGGCCTTCGAGGACTTCGTCTATGTATTAAGCGGGACGAGTACAGACCTCTCAGCAGCGTCGGACGCTGGCAATTAGATACGGTCCATCTGGTCCTCGGCCCTCCTTACTTTGTCATGACGGCTCTTATGATCGGGTTCAGTATCCCCGACCCGCCAATGATTAGAGGCCTGAGCATCATCATGGCAGTCGGCATCATCATGGTCACAGCGTACATGATGTGGACTGGTATTGCCTATCATTTCGGCTGGCGTCTCACGTGGCACCGACTAAGCTCGCATGCCATCGGAGACATTTACCCACCACTTACCTTTTGCATCATGGAAGATATCACTGGCTGTGACGGCGGCGGCGGAAAGAAGTACCGCCAGGCAGCACTCGCGAGATACAATGCCTCCCCACGATTCCGAAGAATGCTTGTCCAGATGCTTTGGGCTTGGGCCATCACTGGTTTCGCCCTCGGCATCATCATGGTTGTTCTAGCATGGACGATAGACGCAGAGGTAGCCTATGCTTTTGGCTGGGTAATGCCTTCTGTATGGGGTGCCGTTGGTGCCTATGCGACTATTAAATGGGGCCAGAGGTGTCTAAGGATAGAGAAAGAGATGTGGGTTCAAGATCATACAACACATGTGAGGGCTGGTTAGGAGAGGGTTGCGAGCGGTGGATTGCATGTTTTCAGACAACTGTATATTATCACATAGATTTGGTATACTTACTTCATACATGTTCAAACGAGCTATCATTGGCGTCAAGCATTCGGAGATCATGTCTCAACGAGCAGCATGGCTCATTAGTTGACTGATCTTCTGAGGAAAGCTCTGTAGCTAAGCTATATTTAAATGGACAAGATAGTGATTGCTACGAGAGCTGTTGAGCTTCGTTGTAGTCAGGCTTGCGGTGGAAAGTCATGGGCATGTTCAGTGCATGTCGTGGTAACATTTCAGTGAAAGATCTTGTTGCGAACGATCAATGGACAGACTGGGGCTTGTTCCAAGCAGCAGGCTCCTCGAACCACAGATTTGGCGGAGTATACATGGGCTGATGGACGAGAGATTTACCCGGTGAGTTGAAAAGCCAGACCCCCGAGTATAGTCCAAACTGTCCAATTTTCCAAACACAAGCTTTGTTTTGGTGCTGTGTATCCCCACCGCGACCACAAAAGTGTCACAATATTCAAGGGTCGTGGAGAAGTTCATCTACCTGGCCGCAACTCATGTGCTAGTAGGTTATACATATAGAGCGAGACGCAGCCGTGTAGGAGGTCGTTATCGTGGCGAGACTATTCTAAGCCAACCGGACTGGTGGGACGCGTCTTGGCCCGTAGACGTTGGGTGAGTTAACTTGAGAGACACAACACACATCTTACGATTCACCCCTTATCTACTGTCGAGTCGTGAAGTGGGTAGGTGGGATATGCCGATATCGGTAAACCAAAGATATGCACGGGTACAGAGCTTTGTCCCTGGATATAACTAGTCGAAAGG
Source organism: Fusarium domesticum (assembly GCA_013618395.1). Lineage (NCBI taxonomy): Eukaryota > Fungi > Ascomycota > Sordariomycetes > Hypocreales > Nectriaceae > Fusarium > Fusarium domesticum. The sequence goes on from JABFEV010001410.1 coordinate 31,921, forward strand.
AGAGACGATCCTTGTTGCCGTACTGCGGCGAACGAGCCAGTCAGCCAGCACATTTGTCTACCTATCAGGAGATATATTGACCAGATAAACGGCATGCCAGGTGAACCCACTACCAGAGGAAAACTTTTCCGCTCTTCAACAGAGCCATGAGCCTATGCCAAGGCCATCTCTTACCCTCCCAAGCCTGTAGCCATGTTCGAGATTGGTCGGAAGGATTCACTTTCAAGGGATCACCAGCCTGGTTTACCAGCAGTTCATGCTCGCTAGGGCTTTAGTTCAAGTTGAATCCAATGAACGGATGAGGGTCTCCCAACTTTGTGGGCCGGGGATCCATGAGTCAAATTTTCGCCTTTAAATTTTCGCCGTTAAATTTTCGCTGTAGCGCTCTACGTGGATACTCTCCGACAACCACCCGACCATATCAACAGTCTGTGATTGGATCTAATCAATCAATCAGATTAGATTCACGGAAGACTTGATCTCCACCCGTTAGACTACTGCGGGAAAAAGGAAAAGCCCCGTCCTTGCATAGAGTAACCTTTCTGGTAAAGGATCACCTTCGCCAGAAGGATTTACAATGTGTAGAGCGATACGGTCACATCTTTGGCCTAGTTTGTCTCGTAGTCAGTGCTCGCTAATGGTATCATCACTGAACTATCGTCAAACCTGGTATGCCAAGCTTACAAGCGTTGTTTTCCATCTGCTGACGAGGAAGGATAAATAGATTAAGTCCGTCCCCTTTTCGAGTTACAATCTGTCACACCCTCTCATTGTGTGTTATCCCTTTAATATAACAACCACAATGTCTTTCTTGGACAAAATTGGCCTCGGGCCTACTCGTCCCATTGGCGATGAGATTGAGCCTGCCACTCAGAACCCTACAGTCCACACTGTCCAGCCCGACAAGGAGGCTGGCGTTGGTGTTCCTGACGATGCTGGTTCAGTTCTCAAGGAAGGGCAGGGAAACACCGTGGACCCGAATGCGCAGCTTGGCGTGCAGAAGATTGAGGCTGTAACCGTCTCGTGGAGCAAGACCTCACTGGCTCTGTTGCTGATCAAGTATGTTTAATTGAGACTGTCAACCCATGACCCCCAACAATGCTAACCGATTACCCTCTCACTAGCATCTGGTTCATCTTTCTCACCAACGGATTCCGTGGCAATATTCTCGCCAATCTGACTCCCTATGTCACCAGTGACTTCGGAGCTCACTCACTGCTCACCGTCATTGGTATTGTCTCGAGTGCCATGACTTCCGCTGTCTACATCCCCATGGCCAAGCTTCTCGACGTGTGGGGTCGCGCCGAGGGCTTCGCTCTTTCAGTCTGCTCTGCGACCCTAGGTGTTATTCTCATGAGCGTCTCTAAGAACCTCGCTACGTTTTGCGCCGCTCAGGTCTTTTACTCGATTGGTTTTGCTGGTGTCATTTACACAGTTGCCGTCCTGGCTGCCGATGTCACTTCTCTCAAGAACCGAGGCATCGCTTTTGCTTTTACCTCGTCCCCTTACATGATTACCGCTTTCGCCGGATCCAAGGCCTCTGAGGGCTTCCTCTTGAACGTTACCTGGCGATGGGGCTTTGGTGCCTTTGCCATCATCGTCCCTTGCGTCTGTCTGCCTCTCTTCATCCTCTTGAAGGTCAGTCTTCGTAAGGCTGAGAAGTTCGCCATCATCGAGAAGAACGCCAGCGGCCGAACCTTTCTCCAGAGCGTGTGGCACGGAATGGTTCAGTTTGATCGTGAGTTGCCAACTTACCGTGTGATACAACAAGCATGCACTGACATCCTGATCAAGTTCCCGGTGTCATCCTCTTTGCTGGCGGTCTGACCATCTTCTTGCTCCCATTTACTCTTGCAACTTCGGCCCCCAACGGATGGAAGACCGGATACATCATTGCCATGATTGTTCTCGGTGTCTTTCTTCTAGTTGCTTTTGGTGCCTACGAGAAGTTCGTGGCCAAGGAGCCGTTCCTCAAGGCCGAGTTCTTGACCAACCGTACTGTTCTCGGAGCCTGCCTTATCGATACCATTTACCAAGTATCATACTATTGCTGGGCCAGTTACTTCACCTCATTCCTCCAGGTCGTTGTTAACCTTCCAGTCGCTGAGGCTGGTTATGTCAACAGCACGTTCCAGGTTGTATCTGGCGTTCTCCTCTTCATCTGCGGATACCTGATCCGACGGACTGGATATTTCAAGTGGCTGTTCTATATCACCGTGCCTCTTTACATGCTTGGACTTGGTCTCATGATTCACTTCCGTCGCCCCAATGTCCACGTTGGCTGGATTGTCATGTGTGAGATTTTCATCTCCATGGGCGGAAGTGTTTTCATCCTTCTGGTTCAGCTGGCTGTCCTCGCCGCCGTTGATCATCAGTACGTTGCTGCTGTCCTCGCCATGCTCTACGTTTCTGGTGGTATTGGAGGCGCTATTGGCCAGACTATCTCCGGAACCATCTGGACAAACACTTTTCTCAAGGCTCTCCAGAGAAACCTGCCTGAAAGTGCCCTCCCCAATATCATCGATATCTACACGCAGCTCCCTGTTCAGCTCTCCTACCCTGTCGGTAGCCCAGAGCGTATTGCCATCCAGGAGGCTTACGGATATGCCCAGGCGAGGATGCTCACTGCTGGTCTGTGCATCTTTGTGTTGGCGATTGTCGGCGTTGGCATGCTTAAGAACCTGAACGTGTCGCAGAAGCGTGGACAGACCAAGGGTATGGTCTTTTAAGCTTGTCAAGGTGGCAGGGCTCATACAAGGGTTGTGCATTCATTACGATACAATACTCGACGCCTTTACGAGGTACTAAAACAGTGATGGAGTAATAATAATACGTTTAATGAATTCTGAGCATATCATATAAATCACCAGTGAAAGCGGTGCAAAGCGCACCTTCTCTGCACTTGACGTTGTGAAGTATGTCAGTCTTCGGCATGAATTACTACGGTACTCCGTAGTGACTGGAGCCATTGCTTGCATGTTCTAAGCATACAACATCAACCTGTGCCAGATACGTCTTCTCCAAGCCCTCTCCATGCCGATTGGCTCATGAATATATGATCCAATGCGATCAACATCCCATGAACAATGTGTCTCGATCTGCTGGCGACACCCCCGCAGTGTTGCGGGCGCTCCGGTAACTGGGGTCAAGCCTATTTGGGGTCCCGAACGTTGGAGGAGGGATCACCCTGAAGCTTATCCGACTGTTACGTTGTTGGGGAAACAGGCATCTTCCGAAGGTCAACATCTGTAGGTTGCAGCTCGCTGCTCTGGGAACAGACAGACAGAAAAGGTTGCATAAGCCATCTGTGATCTCTATGTGGCTCTTGTATTCTGTTGGGAGTTGCAAGTTTGATGGATACGAATTGTACGACCCCAAAGCCTGACTGATGGCTTGTACAGCAAATCAACTCACTGCTGAATGCTCAAGTGATGCCATGTCATAGATGTGTCATAGTTGTACAACAAGGGCCTCAAATGATGCAGCTAGTATTTCATATCACCCGTTTCATCCTGTACGGGGTAGCCATGCTTGGAAATGTCTCACTTTCCCGATATAGATGACGATATCGTGAGGCCTTGTCCCATGTTTTCAATGACCTGACCCAGTGCCAAGGGCAATGTCTCGTGGTAGAAAAAGCAAAACACTGGGGAACACCCCCAATAACTCTACAACATGTTATTAGTATGCTCGGCTGCCTTTGCTAGGCACGAATCAATCCCGCCAACGGCTTATTTCTTTTGTCTTCTAGTTCCTACATCGAATCTTGGAGGCTTGGCCCTATTGGGGATATCTTGGCTCCAACAAATAGCGTCAGGCTAGATGCGGCCAAGCCACGCCGAGCGCCATTTATTAATCCCAGAATAAGAAAGAGTTGTGAATTGCTAGGTCACTCTGGAAACCCGTAAACTCTGTTCGATTTTGTTTTGTTAGTTTTGTCGAAGGATGAGGGGTACGCGTTGTTGGGCCGATCTGAGCCCGTGAGGTTATCCGTCTGGGAGAGAGACGGTGATATAAAGCTACGGCTCTTACTTGACGGAGTTTTGATCTTTGAAGATTGTAAACTCATTCAGTCTGTCAGTCTCTACGGCATTTTACCACCAAAGAATTTTACGATGCGGGCCTCAATTTTCTATGCGCTCACGAGCCAGTTGGTAGCTGGTTCCTTGACTCCTGGCACCTTGCCTCAATGGAATATCCAAGCTGGTATCGCCATCTACAGCTGCACTCAAGAGGGGACCATTGCCCTCACCTTTGATGACGGTCCCTTTGTGTATACCGAATCAGTTCTTGACCAGCTTGCTGCAGCTGGCTTTTCTGCCACATTTTTTCTCAATGGAAAGAATTGGGGAAATATCGCAGACTACCAGTCCACTGTGAACAGAATGGTTGATGATGGACATCAGGTTGCTTCTCATACGTATGTGTAACCTACATTATAGCCTGAGCGTGGCTAACATCATCGAGCTACGGCCATCCTGATCTCGCTGTCCTGGATGACTTCAGTGTTGAACAGCAGATGACACAGCTGGAGATGGAGTTTCTCAATATTCTCGGCAAGTATCCTGTTTATATGCGCCCTCCCTATTTTAGCTTCAGCGATGAGACTCTTCGAGTTCTTGGTCAGCTGGGCTACAAAGTCATTAATGCTGACATTGATACAAACGACTGGCGATACCAATTTCCTGAGGACGTCGGACAATCTCTCGAGTTATTCAACGCTGGTGTAGAGAACGGAGGCTCTATCGTCCTCATGCACGACATTCATGCGAACACGGTCGAGAATCTACTCCCTCAGATTATTCAGGCAACGCAACGAAGCGGGAAGAGAGGTGAGTTTCTCCTTCTATCCAACTGAAATTATTTCTCATAATTCCTTAGCTGTTACAGTCGGCCAGTGTCTTGGAGATCCCGAGACAAACTGGTACCAGACCACACGATCTCAGGAAAATGAGGCAACCCCGAGTCAGGATATTCCCGTGGTTCAGACCCCTGGAAGTGAGCAGAATCTAGGCAACTAGTAGGTTGCAAGCGATTTGCTGTCTCGAGCAGTGGTGAAGGAGTAATTAGGCAAAACGAAGAAGGGAGATCGGAGGGCTGTTTGGAAGACTAAGATTAGAGATCCTCACGCAACTTTGTGATATATATTACGACATATTAATGGACAAGTCCTTAATCTTGACCAATTCTTTTTCTTAACCCTATAAAATCCAAAATGAACCGAAAAGGAAACTCATTAGTAACCCCTAAGTGTATTTGCCTATCTCCTAGAGGTCGATAAGACTGTGAATAAATCACTACATGGGGGTCGAGCTAATTAAAACAATCAGTTTCAAGGTACTTATTAGCACATCTATTTTATATAGTGATAGAAGTCCCAGCAAACCTTCGAGTTATAAATCGCAACATCGCAATTTTCACATCTATATCGTTTAGGGCGGCCGCTGTTTATTTTATTTCGCCCCTTTAACCAGCTTTAGTAAGTGTTTTAAGCGTTGTGACGATTAGGTTTGCTGGTAGGGTTAAACTAAACCGAAGGAGTGAAATAAATAGAACAATAGTAGATGCGACAATGTCACGTCTCGTTATAGTTTAATCACTTGGATAAATTAACAAGGTAATTGAGATAACTAAGTTGTATTGATAGCTGGTGAGCTATCCTATCTGATGCTGACGAGTGTGCTTCCTATAACTTACCAAGTGTCTCCTCTTGGCTTACTATGTATTACTGCTGGATCGCCATTAGGTCACAATTGTTAGTATAGTGGCTATTCGCGATCAATCGTAATCCTTCCTTATCGGGTAAGGCTTAGGTTAGTCACGCGTGTTCTGCATGTGGATTCTAGGTACGTCAGGCCATAACACCTTTGCTTTTAACATCATAAGAAGTAACTTCTTATTAGCATGCACTTAAGATCTAGTTGTATAACACTAGATCGTGCATATGCAAAAGACAGGACCGAGATATAACCTTCCCGGAGATGTGTAAAGTTAAACCTAAATATAGGAGATATCTTAGGTATAAGTATAAGGATAGATTTTCCTAAGATAATTTAACAAGAACAACAGGAGACTATCAACATATATTCTCACATTTAACACCACTCGCTTATCATGTACGTTACTTGTTAAGTGAAGGAAATATCTCGCAGAGATACCTTACGCATAACGAGGGCAAGCACGTGCTTTACAGGTTATTTTTCCTAGTAGCCAATATTACGGCGCAGCCTCCACTTAGGCGTTGATTATTGGCCCCGTATCAAGCCAACCAATAACATCGCTCGGGCAACGCGCCGATACATGACGCCAACTTCAACTGTCCAAATCTCTGCCTTACCAACGGATACGGTTTCCAGCCAACAAAGCAGATGTCGTGATGATGCCAGAAGGTGACAGATGTCTATTCCGGCCCCTTCTTCCCCGCTCTCGTCCTGAACCATCCGTGCTCGCACCGCAGCCTCCACCGACATCAGTGGAACTTAGGGCATAAAATACCCATGG
>JABFEV010001411.1:0-11479 GCA_013618395.1 Fusarium domesticum
AGGGGGGCGTGGGGTCCCAGTTGGCCACAACCGGAGGGCAATACGCGTGGGGGAATGGTGCAGGGCTTAGAGTTGAAGAAGAGATTCATAGTCCAAGGGGGATCTCGGGGAGTGGGAGTCAAAGAGAGAGGGGGGTGGGTAATTGGTGTTGTGGTTGTTATCTGATTAGGTCCTGGGTGTGAGAGATGGAGATAGGGGGAAAACGGGGAGGGGTTCTCTGTTATCTATGCACGGTTGTGGCTTGCCGACTGTGCAAGGTCAATAGTATATATTCATTTTTCATGTGGTTGAATTGCATGAAGGCTGGCCAGGGGATGAATTCCGACTGGTTCATGCGTGGAATACAGGTCGATTGGGCTGATATGTACTCCGTAACCATGTTGATATCCGGAGTAGTTGACCGGGGCACCGGCGTGGGCTCGACCGCTATCTACATGCGGGTGTTGTATAAATGGGACTCTACGCCCGCAAAGAATCAGAAGAGGGAGATTGCGACCTGCTTGTTCTGCAGATGATTGTCTTGCTGGAAGGTGGGCTATCTTTGTCCGAGGTGATGTTGTTGGTTTGTGAATGTGGAAATGACTGCAGCCTTTGATAGTTGTACATGCTGATGTCTGGATCTGGATCACTGGAACATGAGGCCATAGTGTCAGATGGACGGTTTTCTCTTGCTATAAGGGTGGTATGTAAATGAAATGGAACTTGGTCATTTGACTGTTGTGTGATGGGATGGGATGATAGGACGGGGAGAGGTCAGATCAGAAAGAAACAAGAATTTTACACATTCAAACCCGAGTGATAGAGTCATGGTTGATCTTGTTATAGGACGTCTAGTTTGAAGCATAAATCGGGTAAAATGCTGCAACTCTTACTACCTTCATATGCTAGCAGGCTGCGTAGAAGCGGTGTTTGGAAGGGCCGGATACATAATAAACCTCAAGTCTATCTCTATGAGAGTTAGAGGATGACTTCTTGGTGTAGAGACTACGACCACCGTACCTTTCCGACATAGATGTTTAATCAGCCATCGCAGATCCATGAGAGGTGAGTATCACATCTGATGTTCCCTGGCTGGTGAGAAGTCAATTGTACAAGTTGGAAGTCTAGCACTGAGGAAGAAGTCGATGTGAAAAGAAGAGTAAAGGAGAGATGAAGGTGTCTATCAGTGAGGGTCACATATGAGTAAGCGTTGTAAGAGAGAGATTGAGCGTGCATAGGTACTATCCAAGCACGCCCGATGTGACCGTTTCTTAATAATAATATTTCAAAGTCTTAAAGCCAAGTCTGTTCAAAATAACATCTCCAAGTTATTTATTATTTTTCCTCGTTCATAGATGCTCAGATCGGTCATTGTTAAATCTCCCCGCATTCTCCGCCTGTCAATGCCCCTCCCCCGCTTCCCGATACGAAATATCGCGCCGAAGCCGGCGTCTCACAGGTTATTTCGAACATGATTTGTTCGCTCTCGTAACTTTGATAATAAATCATATAGAAAACTCACTACAAGACTCTCGACCTGTCCATCCAGTAAACGCTATGGCTTCGTCGACTCTTCAGCGCAAGTCTTTCCCCTTCGTACAAAAGTAGACTCCTTTTCTGACTATGGACAGGCCTTGTGCGATTTATACCAAAGTCCAACTCATCCAGGATTCTCATCGGTCAACCTACAGATGAGAATGTTGATGTCGGTACCGCGCTGCGCAAAGGGGCTGATGTTGCCGTCAGTGTCCTTTCGGGCTCATCCGTCTTGTCTCCCGGGAGTGATACCGGGTCGACCGAGACCATCGATAGAGTCCTGTCGCCTCTTGCGCAGGATGAAGTCGGCACTATTCGATGTATTGGGTTGAATGTAAGTTTTCTGATAGATCCGACTGTGCAGGACTGATACTGACTGAGTGGTGTAGTATAAGCAACATGCTCTTGAGTGTAACATGGCTATTCCGACAATCCCCACCGTCTTTATGTGAGTTCTATAGCATGTTTTCACCAGATAGATAGATAGCACAATGACCACTAACCGCACTTACACAAAGGAAACCAAGCACTGCTATCGGCGACCCTTGGCCAACACCGACCATTCTCCCCAAGCTCACCCAGGCTGACGACTGCGGCGACTACGAATCCGAGCTTGCAGTAATCATCGGCAAAACAGCCAAGAACGTTAGCGAAGATGACGCCTTGGATTATGTCCTGGGCTATACAGCATGCAACGACGTGTCCAGCAGGACGTCTCAGTTGAACCAATCCCAGTGGTCCTTTTCCAAGGGCTTCGACGGAGCCTGTCCTCTCGGTGTGTCATTGCGCTTCAGACTAAATCCTGCGAATACTGATGTGAAACAGGTCCGACGCTTGTTCTCAAGTCTCTGATTCCCGACCCGTCCAAGTTACATATCCGAGGATCCAAGAATGACAAAGTCGTTCAAGACTGTGGGCTTGAGTAAGCTCTCCCTACCCATCCATCACCAAGAATGATGAGCTGACAAGACACAAAAGTGACCTTATTTTCAACGTTCCTAAGCTCGTTAGCTTTCTCTCGCAGAGTACAACTCTTCTTCCTGGAACCGTTATTATTACTGGCACGCCGGCCGGTGTTGGCTTCGCCCAGAAGCCAAAGGTCTCTATCAAGGAGGGTGATGAATTTGCGGTGGAGATTCTGCCTTACATTGGAACTCTGATCAATCGGTTTGAGAATGAAAAGTAGAGTGGTTGACGTGGAAGTACATATGTCGCTACAGTGGGTGTTGATCAAATTATTCTGTTGCTGAAACATGAGTTGAACTATGCTCAGCTCTCGGTGCAGGAAAAATGAAGACCAAGTAAATGTAGCATTCATATAGGCAACATGAGACCATCTTGTTAAACAAGTAATACTTCAAATTATTTCGTTTACATGGCGCCAATCACTCACAAAAAAACATCAATATGACTGCTATACCAACAGGACGCCTGTCTTGCACACCGTCGTATATAAAACATGCCTGCCCCGAGAACCTGAGGGCCACAACTTCATGTCAACACCATCCCTGCATATAGGCCTTCCCTCCCCTAATTCAGTGGTACCAAGCATTACCCGACGATCGACGACCCTTCTCATACAACCATTTGCTGTTCAGCCCAACGCTCGTTCGCTTTCCACCAGAGGGACTAGGCGGGTTGGCATCCGTGAATGGATTGCTCGATGTACTGGCACCAAACGGGCTGATAGACCCGATAGAAGATCTCCGTCCGTTTCCAAGATTATTAACGCTCTTCTGGAACAAGGGGCTTCCCAGCGGCGACCCGGTCGATCCCTGAATAACGGGGCTTCCTCGACCAGACAGAGGCGAGCTGGTGTAGCTTCCACGGCTTCCCACCGAGCCAGCTATCGAGGGTGTTCGCGAGTATCGAGGCGGGGTACTAAACTTTGCGTCGGGAGTCGGTGCGGCCGAAGAAGGTGCAAGACCCAGCAACTGGCGCTGGGCTGGTGTGAGGGGGATATCTGAAAGGTCGTCTTGAGGTCGGATAAGCGGCAGACACGCGATACCGATGTTGACAAAGGGGATGAGCTGGAGAATGAACCACGCCCAGCTGAGGTAGATCTTGAAAGAGCCAGTGACGCTGTATAGGATAAGGGTTAGCGCTGTGAACTTGGCCAAAGAGGAGAAAGGGAGAACGTACGCTTGGGATCCGATGTTGAGCCTGACCAGGAGCTGGGCTGACCAGAATCCCAGCAGAGCAATAACATTGTAGGCTATCTGCCGCACATTCTTCTCAGCAAACGTGGTCGCATTGCGCCGGCGTGTGATCTCGTCGAGTCGCGGATGACGCCAAGTTCCCGGGCTGTCTGTGACAGGGGGACCGTCGAGGGTAGTTGACTTGACGGGGGTTGACATTTGGAAAGGTCTTGTAGTAGCAATGGCGAGTGCGCGCTGTCTGGTTGTTTGTTCTGGAGTTGATGGGTCTGTATGATCACCTCGGTCTCTGTCGCGCGTGCTTGTTTTGTAAAGGCAAAGAGTTCCGAAGGAACCACAAGGTCTGGGCGAAAGGACAAAAAAGATCAAGTGTCTGTTGATTATGCTGTTGGGTTAGTAATTATCTCGGAGGCGTGGCCGAAGCCTTGTGAAAAGGCCGGTAGCTCCCCTTTGGTCGTTATGGATTTGTTGACGTTGACGAAAGAATATGGAAACGCCGTCGCCCAGAAGCCAGAGCCTACCTACCGCTCTGGCTTGAGAAATTGTGGCTGGTGCTCTCTCTGGCTGTTATAGCGACCAACACAGACCCTCCCTTTGTTGCGCCGCACATGCAGGGGCCAGCAAGGGCGATGATCCAAGGGTTCACCAGCCACACCAACGAACAGGAAAGCTCCAGCTCACTGAAACTTCAGCGCTACCCTTGACGCGTCTAAGCGGGCGTTCTCCCGTAGGCGCACGCATCACTAAATTTGAGGGTCAAGTCTTCAGAGGGGACAGTGAGGCACGACGAGGCTTGCGGAAGTTGGGCACCTCATCCTTTAAACTTTCAATTTCAACCCTTTAACGACCATCTGCATCACCATCTCCGAAACCTGGATAATTTGGTCCGATCGCACACTTTATCAAACACTCATCAATCTGAAGCCGATACGACATCCTCCTCCTGCCTCTACATCCTGTTGCTCCGCTAGCGATCGCGAACCTGTTTATTCCCCCAAACTCGCCGTCGTCAGCCATGCGTCGTTAGCCCCGACGCACTCGTTCCTTACCACCAAGCTTCAGCTCAAAGCCCTCAACCACCATACGTCTACGCATTTCGATTCCGCTTAAGTCTCATCGCTCGCAGGATGACTGCTTCACCGGCCTCAGTCGCCGCGACGTCGGAGATGGAGCCTCCAAGTTCCCCTGTCCAGCACGAGTCCAAGTCATTTGTGTCGCGCGCCATGACCGAAGACGATGACACGCAAATGGCCGGCGCGACGCCTGACCCTCAAGAGAAATCATCCCGCAAGTCCAAGGGTTCGCAATCGAAGGACAAAGATGCCGCTGGCCAGCAGATTGGCAAGATCCGTCATTTGAAAAAGGAGGACGGCGAACCCCTGTGGAGAGAGGACATCCAATTCGACTTCCTCAAAGCCGTCTTTGACAACGAGAAAACTGTTTTCACCAATTCGTACGAGGCCGACCGCCTTGGCAAGCAGACCTTTGCCGATCTCTACATCGACACCATGTCCCGCAGCTCCAAGACGAGCAAGGTCCTTCGCGACAAGCTACTGAGCGACAAGGAAGCTGCCAAAGGCATGGCCATGGTGTGTCTACTGGTCAATATGGGACGCATGAACACTACTCTGAACTGTGAGAGAACCACGCAAAACCTACAACCGGCATCCGCTAATCATTCATAGTCTTTCCCGAGATGAGAGCACAGCTGCGAACCTACCATGCGATCCCCTCACTTCAGGCCCACCAAGACCCTCACGCCTACAAGCAGCTTCAGGATGCGCCTCGCCTCAAGTCCATCCTAAAGGGCGGCGCCGAGGACCGAGAGGAGCCCAACTCGCTAGAAAAGATAAAGGAGATGGAGGAGCTCCCGCGCACAAATCCCGTCAACCTCATTTTTGTCATGTGCAACGCAGCTCAGAAGATTGCTGAACTGCACTTCCCTGATCATCGTGAGCTCCACGATCTCATCATGAGGACTGAATACACTAGCAAATCACGCGCCGACGCTTTCCTCTGGCTCGTGTGGTTTTATCTCGAGTCTGACTTCACCGAGGAGGGATGCGAAGAAAATCCCTTTGGCCCAGGTGTCGACTATGGTCTCAATGTGGCGAATCAAGGCGTACCCAAATTGGTTGAAATGACCGAGGAGGAAAAGTCAAAGGAGAATATCGACACCGAAGAGGAGATTGAGTTTGGCAGGAGCAAGCAAAAGATGCGAGCCAAGATCCTTGAAATGGATCAAGCCTACCTCAATGAAAGAGATACCAAGCGAGGCAGCAAACCTCGACCGTCATACGCCGAGGAGGGACCGGCCATCTTGCCGCGCATCAGACCCTCCAAGCACGAATCTGACATGGACAGTACGCGATCGACTCCTCCGCCCCGCGGACTCGGACGAGCCCTGGGATCGGCTCGAAGAGGCGCACCTCTCAAGTATCAGATCTTTGAGGCTTCATCACCTGCACATCACGTCACCGAAGGTGTCGTGGCCAGAAAGCCTCGTCCCCCGACGGCTCATCAGCTGGCTGTTGAGCGGAACCGGAGCCAGAGGGTTGAGTACATACTCGACCGAGGACTTCGAAGAAAGCATCACAAGAGCCGCAAACTTCGACGTCAAGACGGGGCCATATTCAAAGCGTATCGACGCCTCAAGGCCCAGGAAGACCCTTTCGAGGACAGCGATGATGAGACATCGGTCACACGAAACCTGGCTCGCCACGGGGAAGAGCCTCGCGGACCGTTCCGCGAGCAAGGGCTTGGTGGGCTTTGCCTTCTCACCACGGAGGCGGACGACTTTGGCGAAGAAGTGCATTCTTATGCTGCTGCCTTAAGACGCTCCACGCGGCGACTATCGCGTTGGGGTCCTCACTCTGCAGAGTTGGGCGTCATCGCCACAACCAAGCGACCCAGGCCAAAGAAGGAGGAAGTGGAAGATGGGAATGCAGACAATGATGACTTGAATCATAAGATGAATGGAGTTGACGGCGATGCCAACGGAGACGAGACCCTGGGGGATATTACGTATGGGGACATGACCGTCGGGGATATCACGGCAGGCGGCGACATGACCATGGGCGATGTCACGATGGACGATGCCGATGAGACAGCGCTGCTTGAGGTAGACGATCGGTTAGATGATGGTGACGATGGTGAGCGAACAGAAGTGATGGGTGATTCGGACATGGATTAAGGGGGGTTGACTGGAAGTGTGACGCGTGTACTACCAAGGCGGAACAACAACAACAGGGTGGTTCACAAAGACCGTATCACAGAAAGACGAGGTCACCTTGAGAGTCTCTGTTGTCTTATTTTCTTGGGCATATTTTTTGGGGGTGTTTTTCTTGTTACACAGTCCGCCGGGGCTATTGTGTCACTTTGCAGTGTAGGACTAGGCGTTTAAGACGGAGATGAAGATGAATGGCAAAAGGTATGTTTTGGGAAGATAGAGAATTAATTGATTAATTCATTCATTCATTCATTCCAACCATCACTCTCCAGATACAGTCGTTTGACAATCCTTCGAAGAATGTGGTTCTTTCTTTTAAAAGAATTTCTTTAATTTGTTGACCTATTCTTGTATTTTATGTCGTGATTACGGATACGAAAACGAGAACCAAGAACAAAAACAATCATCGCCCTTGCAGATGCTGCTGACAAGCTGTACGTAGTATTCGCAAACCCGGCGAGTTACGGGTCGGCGGACTCTCCGGGATCCGGATGCCCAGGTACCGGACAGCCACACCCCCCCCTTCTCAAACAATGGCCTCACCCGGATGTTTGGATACCGAGCGGTGAGAATCGGCAGTATTGACTTGATTGATCAATTCAGGGTCCATCCCACGCGGTACGCGGCGCATGGGGCCGGGGGAAGAAATAGGCAATTAAAAAATATATATAATTTCCCCTTGAGTTTCTACTGTCTGTCTTTACTATATATCGACGTCAGGGGGCACGTCAATTCTATTCACGAGAGTAATCATCTCCTGTCTGTTTATCTGTCCTAATTCCCAACAATGGCAAAGTCAAAGAACAAGTCAAACTCCAAGGCCGCGGCGCCTCGCTCCGGCATGAACCGTCTCCTCGTCGTCCTCGCTCTCCTCACCGGTCTGCTGGCCTCGGTGTTTTACGTCGTCGAGCAGAACCTCGACAAGTTCTACATTTTCGACCTCGAGCACCTCGACGACCTTTCCAAGCGGGCGCTCGCCAAGCACGGCGAGGACACGCGGTCAGTTGTTCAGTACATTGTCACTGAGCTCAGCGAGAAGACCCCTGAGCATGTCAACCTCCACGAGGAATGGGTTTTTAACAACGCTGGTGGTGCCATGGGCGCCATGTACATTATTCATGCCAGTAAGAGATGTTTGATGTCTGTCTGTTGAGTGTTTATATACTAATCTCTCCTTTCTGTCTAGGTGTTACCGAGTACCTCATCGTCTTTGGTTCGTAAATACGCAAAACCCTTCCATAAACCATACTAACCTGCTACTCAACAGGCAGCGCCATCGGCACCGAGGGCCACACCGGCCGCCACACGGCTGACGACTATTTCCATATCCTCTCCGGAGCCCAGCTCGCCTACGTCCCCGGAGAGTACAAGGCCGAGGTCTACCGCGCCGGTGATGTCCACCACCTTCACCGCGGCACAGTCAAGCAGTACAAGATGCCCGAGGGCTGCTTCGCTCTCGAGTACGCCCGCGGCTGGATCCCTCCTATGCTCTTCTTCGGATTCGCCGACGGTTTATCAAGCACTCTCGATTTCACTACTCTGTGGCACACCACTCGCATCACCGGCCGAGAGATGATTGCCAACCTCCTCAAGGGCAAGTTTTAAGATGCTTGTCACCGAGTTGGGTGTACGAGGGAATTGGAAGAGGACAAATAGACGTCTTATAGAGGGCCAAAAACGGAGCAGGCCGTTGAGAGCTCAAAATTAAAGTTTGAGACCTACATAACATCTTGTAATACAAAAAGTCCCATGAGGTTGAACCTCGATGTATTGAGTAGACATTTTTCTATTTTTGCGACGATCGGTGTCTCTATTTCGTGAATACAAGAGCGCTCACGCGTATGACTTGCCCTGTTGTAACGCCCTCTCATAGAAAGTGCTGTAATAGATGGTCGATTCAAGGCAACTTCTTCACGAAGGAGCGAGGTCTGTTGGAACTGCGAGACATGACTAATGGTAGATAGTTTAGATTGAAATATCTCCTTTCTAGACAGGGCATTGTTGCGAGGCACCTGGCAGACGATTCCATTGACAATAACTAAATAAGAGTACGTTCTAGACAAAATCTTTCAATCATCATGGCTTTAAGGTAAAGGGTTCCTCTTTAGTCTCCCACGCTCTCCATCCCTTCACACCATCACCATGAGGTGCTAATCTTCAAACCAACGGACCTCCGAAAGCGAACCGGAGGTGTGGGGCCGCGCCACCCACTCTAGACCCGAAAGGCGGTCAGCCACGGCAGAACGATCCTTATCCAAATATTTCCCCAGAACTAGGTCCCCCAAAAAGTCCGACCGGCCGTAGCCAACAACTCGCGATAACAGCTTCTCTCCCGACTCCCCCAGTATCAACAATTCTTCCCTCTCTCCCACAATGAATTTTCCAGGAAGCGGCGCTGGCGCGATGCCTGTGCCTGGTGGCGCGACGGATCCCAACATCAAGGCTGTAAGTAACTGGGCGCGCGCACGCGCAGTGATGATTGAATGTCTGGGAAGGGTGTGCTAATATTGAGAATAGATCCAAGGAGCTATGGAGTCATGTTATGGAAAGTCAGTCATGTCAGGAGTCATGGGTTTCGGTATGGGTGGTCTTTTTGGAATGTTCATGGCATCTGTGCGTTTCTCCCTCTCCCACCCCCTTCCTCTGAACAGCATCTGACCACGATTCGCTCTCCTAGATGTCCTACGATACCCCTTACCATACTGCCGTCCCCGGCGGCCCCGAAACACCCATCTCCTCCCTCCCTCTGAAGCAACAGCTCAAGGTCGGCTTCAAGGACATGGGTACGCGGTCGTGGTCGATGGCCAAGAACTTCGGAAAGGTCGGAGCGCTGTACTCTGGCATCGAGTGCGGCATCGAGGGCCTGCGCGCCAAGAACGATCTCACAAACAGTGTTGCTGCGGGATGTGTGACGGGTGGTATTCTTGCCAAGAACGCGGGACCGCAGGCTGCTGTTGGTGGATGTTTGGCGTTTGCGGCGTTTAGTGCGGCTATTGATGGTTATATGAGGATGCCTGAGAAGGATAACTAAAGACGACAAACGAAGAAGATGGACGAGAGCTCAGACGAGAGCTCAGACGAGAGCTCAGACGAGAGCGGAGGAGATTGTACGAGTTGCACGGGAGGACGTGTATTCTATTGTTTGTTCTGGGAGTTTTTACGGCATGTCACCAACTTTTAGAGCATAGGGATGGCGTTTGGGAGACTAGACTCTCTCCTCTTTATTTGGATTTATGAAGCCACTCTGAACAGCCAGAGAGGTTTGGTCTTGGTTTGGTTCATGGATAGATGAGCAAGCGGTGTGTAACATAACTAACTAACCCACGCCATATAGAGAGAGTTGTTTGTGTAGAATACAAGGGTCATGTGTGGATTTACTTTGATCTTCCATCTACGATGCTGTCTGTCTGTCTTATTCTATATCCCGTATTCCGTTTATTCCCAACGCCTTGCTCTTGAACTCTTGAAAAACATTTAGGCTCTTGCATTCGTTTTACCCCTGAAATGGTACATGACTTTTCCACGTCTCAGCTTCTATGATGGCTTGTAGACCTCGAAAGAGCCAAACTCCCAGTACGCATTGCTGAATGCCTCTGGGTTATTAGCAACAAGATCTGTGCAATTGCTGGAGCCTATCATCATGTTAGTCGTTGTCGCCATGCTTCTTGAAAGATCACCTACATCCAGACTCATCCCAGACAGCATAGACCAGATCGCCGCACAGGTCAATGTTGACAACGATGGAATTGTTCTTGAAGTGGTTCCCGATGTTGCAGTCTGTGCTGGGAAAGTCGGCCAGAGCGGTGCCCCATGACTCCGGGTCAGGTTTCTTGCCTGAGATGTCGGAAGGGATCGAGTCTCGCGCAAACTGCCACATGCGAATACCCTCTGACCGCCACTCCATGGCCATGACACCTCCGCCGTCCTCGTTAAATGCGGTACCATATCCGCTGGCCTCGGACTCTACTCCACAGCCTGCGTTGTCATTCTCCTCATGGTTGCAGTTCTTCTGCAGCGACTTACCCGTGGCCTTGCGACGGACATCCATAGAGCAGCCTCCAGTGGTGTGCAGAGTCATCTGGTTGCCGTCCTCTGCCTTGTTGGTAGCCTCCATAACGTCGATCTCCCCATTGTCGGGCCAGTTGGAGTGGTCGGTGAGCCAGAGAGCAGGCCATGTCCCGCAGCCGTAGGGAGTGTGCTTAACGTCAAAGATGAAGAGGCCGTTGTCGTAAGTTGTCCTGGACTCGACGCGGACGGAGAAGCGGCCAGTGGATGCGTTTGGTTCATCGTTGGGGCCGACGGATGTGTCGACGCGGAGGATGGCGGAGTTTGAGGATGCGTAAGTGAGGTTCTGAAGATGTTAGGGACCGATGTGGTGAGAAGAAGTGTATGTAGTGAAAGAAGTGTATACAGTGAAAGAGGCGTATACGGTGAAAGAGGTGTGGTGTTTGGATGTGGTATGTCAGGAGTTGACCTACAAGAGACTCGGCCTGTTCGCGAGGGACGTAATGAACGAAACCGCCAGCTGAGAATATGGTCAGTAGATGATGTAGGAAGTAAAGGGGGGGGGAGGGGGGGG
>JABFEV010001413.1:0-30408 GCA_013618395.1 Fusarium domesticum
ACCAGCCCAGCAATAAACAGTGTGGTAGGCTGGCTGGTAGCTGGGCAGGTCGCGTTCCTCCACCCGCACAATCACTCCCCCATAGTAAAAAGGGCTGCCTTGGCCCTCCTCCCCCATACACTTTCCCTCTCTCTCTTCTCCCATACAAATCTCCCACCCAAATCCTCCCATACAATTTCTGCACCCTCACTCTTACACGCTTCGACACAGCTTGTGGTCAGTACTATCCTCTGCGCTGCGCATCACCACAACACCAATTCCCTTCTACTATGCACATTACACCGTCACTTCTGGTACGCTCTTGATCGCGTCAGCTTCCTGAGTCGTTTTTTAATCTTGATTGCAAGATTTCTTATTCCTCAAAGCTGCGCGCATCTCGGCGCACTCTTTCTCTCATCTCCCCTCCACCACTTTGACAGCTTCACGCGCACGCCCACTTCAATCACTAGAGTTAAATAGCTAATGCGCCGCAGGCCACAACGTCACAATCCTTTTTCTCGTTCCCAAATCTACTCCAAAGGTACGTGTTTTGCCATGATACTCCCAGTTTCGCGTCCAAATCCCACTTTACCGCGCGTTGGCAGGCGCAATTGCCTTTGCGCTTTGCGACCTTCCCCAAACACCTGGAGCTTCAGGCTTGCGCCTGGAGCTACCCCTCCATCCTCAATACAGTCGCGTCAACCGCGAGCTCGTAACTCTGCTGAATAGCGAGTTGCTCAGCACGTCTACCCCCGATCTAATGTCGCCACATTGACGAAACTGGTTACTAACGTTTCCCAAAGAAATCATTCAAAATGCCCAAGGCCGCCGCCGGAAAGCGTGGAAAGCCCGAGAAGAGACGCGCCAAGAAGGGTAAGTTATTTGTCGCCTTTGCTATTCGAGACACGCACACTCCTAAGACTTGATTACGAGGTGCCGCCCCGTTTGTATGTGCTCTTGATGCTAATATGACTAGACCCCAACGCCCCCAAGCGTGGTCTTTCTGCGTACATGTTCTTTGCCAACGAGCAGCGAGAGAACGTCCGTGAGGAGAACCCCGGCATCTCTTTCGGCCAGGTCGGCAAGCTCCTCGGTGAGCGATGGAAGGCTCTCAACGAGAAGCAGCGTGTCCCTTATGAGGCCAAGGCCACCGCCGACAAGAAGCGATACGAGGACGAGAAGCAGGCTTACAACGTGAGTCTGCAGCCTACTTGACTCATCCGTTCCAGCGATTAACGCTTTCGCAGGCCGATCAGGAGGAGGAGTCTTCCTAGATAGTTGAGCACACCGCATCATAGGATGCACCTCATGACATGGACCGGCATTTATCGTTGACGTCTTTTGACGTTGCCTCTCCTTGGACTTGAGACCCTTTCTTTCCTTTTATTCGGACTGGGTGGTGTTGTATGATGGCACAGGATGGGATGCGTGCTTTTGCTTTTCAGTTATCGGAACTAAATGGGATATGGTCTTTCGACGTTTTATGATCTAGAAAGCAGCTGGTCGGACTGCAAGCTCCATCCCCAAGTTGATCTCTACAATCCTCTGACGACGTGGTCGGGATTGTCGATCAACAAGGCTGGATGTATGTACAACATAGCATAGTATTGGACCTGGACGCCCAAACAATTGAGCAAGATTCAAGATCAATCTTACAATGTTGCATGTTTTGTACAGTGAATCATCCAGCGTTTTACCGGGGGCGTAATTCTACTGCTTTTAGAGTCTACAGTACTAGGTAATCGATCGATGCGTGGTGGTGCATCATCTGAGTTGGTAAGTAACAGGCATAAGTTGCCTAGTAGGTGGTAGGAGAGCTTTGAGCACTCGTCATGCTACCTTTATGGGTAAAGTGGCTTGACAGCATTGAGGCGCAGCTGGTGAGGCTGGTAATTTTAACAAAAACGTGCAGGCGTTTGGTAGTTACAATGATGAAATGGGGGGCCAAACGCCTTCCTCAACAGTCGGCGGGCTTGGTCAGCCTGGAGTTCGATCTTGGTCGAAAGCAACATTGGTTCTCATCAGCCAAATCTGACATTGCTTCATCCCCCAACACCATCATGGCAGCCGTCGAGTCCGTGAGGAACCACGTTGTTCCATTCAGCTGTAGCACGCCACCAGTGATAGGTTACAGAACCAGCCAGTTGCAACCCAAATAAATGCACGAAGAAATCAAGTGCAGCGAGTGGTTGTGTGTGCGTATCATTTCTGGATTACCTTGTCCGGCACCTAGTATGCTAGAAAGGAAACACTAACACTGGTTCTAGATGCATCGAGCAAGTCCTCACCGCAGCCCTTTGGGGTATCATGGTCAGAGATTGTCCCCCAGGCAACTGAGGGAGGGCTGGCCTCATTGACCTACCTCTGACTAAGTCGATCGATAGTTGGCCTACTCACTGCAGTTGATGGGCAAAAACCACATGCATGCAACAACAGAACGGCGGGCATTCTCTACTGATCCGCCCCTGCTGGCTTCTTCGAATGGGGAGAGGGGAGGCTAGGAGGGAAGATGAACGGGCATCTGTACCCCGGTACAGACGCTGTTCTCTAATCTTTCTGGGTGCTCCTCTTTCTTCACCATCCCCCGTTTCTCGTCAGATTTCTCCACAAAACCGCACTTTGTACGGACGCACGACCAAAAGATGCCGTCGTTGCAATACGTCGCGCATTCATCCTGAATGGACGGTTGGGGTTGAAGATGGGCCACTTCACCGGTGCAAGTGTCCACCCTACCCCGATCTAGCCCACTCGCCGGGCCCGGAGCTGCTTGTGCATGAGTCTGGCGTCATGTCAAGAGACGCTTGCTTTCGTGGCAACGTCTGAGAAGTTCACTCAGTTGGCACACACACCAAGCAGCTCAAATTGCAGACAAAACGGACTCCTTATACTGGTGTGCTCATGTTGAATTATTCAGCGCGGACTGACACCTCATCGCCCTTGAGGTTGCTAGATGTGCAATGTGCCCATTTACCTAGTGGAATAAGAAGGTCTTGGCCCACTCCAAGACAGGATGATTCCCCAAGAGCCGCCAACATTACGTGCGTCCTCCTCATGGGCTCACTCAAGGAGCGCGATAAGAACCGTGCACCCATCATGCCAGGTAAAGCCATGGGTATGGGTACACTGGTGCCGTTGGAGTCTCTTGGTGGTGTTGAACAGACAGATTGCCTGGATCGGATCACACGTTGAGGACCACCTGTAGCTGAGCACTCCCCTCTATATCATTAACAACTTTATATCCCCTCTTGCCCCCTGAGTCCTGTCCGTCTCTTGATCTCTACTTTTGAAAAAGTTGGTCTCATGTTTTTCTGGCCTTGACCCTTCTTGCTGGCTTCTCTGCAACCTTGTCACTTCATCCCATCTCCTCATAAAGAATCACGTTGCCGCACCTCGCAACGTAGGTCTGTTGATCGCACAACCGACCAGGGTCCGGCTTGACGACGTCGAAGTTTGGGAAAAGGGCTCGGAACGAACGACACAATACCTTCATCGCCCCCATACCTATACAGTTCAATCGTATGATGACCTAGACCACTTCCTGCCTGGAGTCACTTCAACCCGACGACATGGATATTATTCAGGGTGGACAGCTTCGGCTTCATCTTCTTGAAGGATGCTTGGTGGAGGCAGAAAGAGCAGACGTCGTTGCTTACCGCATGGATGAACTTCGAAGAACATTGCCCGGGCCCCCTCAACCACATCTAATGGTCACCACCGAGGAGATCAAGACATCAAGTCAGATACTTCGCGACCTTGCCGATCATTCTCAAATTCATTTCTCCCGGGTTCCTGTCGTGCTCGACTACCTAGAAATCGTTCTGCCCTGCTTATCCCGTTCCCTACGAGACATCACTGCGCACTACGAAGACCAGGCCCACACGTTAGAAAACCGATGGCGAAGAATGTATCATACCATGACCGAGGAGGCCGGAGGACTTCCCATACAGCAAAGATTTGTCCTCTACAACCATTTCCTTATCCTGTTGCGCGAGCTACTGACGAGGTAGGTGTCGTATACCGAAGGGATCATAAGAGTGATGGTAGCTTACTGGCAACTAGGTCTCCGCACTTCGACTTCAACGCGATGGAGAGTGCACGACTGCAGATCATGCGTCTAAGAGAAGCCAGGCGAATCCGTGAGTAGTCCGTAGTTGTGTGGCGTAAATGACAAGTGCTGACAAGTGAAGTTGCTCCTCCCATCCGAGGAGTGTCGTCGATGATATGCCCAGATGCCATGCTAGATGACACTGATTTGACATCTGCAAGTACAGCGTCTATGTTACTAGTTTAAACCTCTAACCTGATAGCAGAAAGTTCACTGGGCAGAGAAAATCTTTTCTCTTCCCTTACCTTGCCGAACAGCTCTCAAATATCAACAATCGTCAGTGGTCCGTTGACGGTGACCGTGCTGAAACTAACGAGAGCAACTAGTTCCAAGTCGTTCGGTCCGCATACTCCTTGGAGTCAGATCAGAATGCCGAGCGATATCAGAATTCTCTTCATGCGGTGAATAGTCCTGCAACATCGGTGTTGCTTAGTAGGTGGCTAACGAGAGATAGGACTTTCAACGAGCGACAGATTTCTTTGGTGGCTTATACAGGCATCCGCGATCAAACCCCGTATTTTCTGCTTCGGACTTACCATATGGGCAGCCCATGGTACTCGGCACGCGGTGCCCATGAACTATGCATCGAACGCGATGGCAGCAGCCTTCAGTTGTGGCGGTGGAGTGCATCCGAGAACCGCTCAAAATTCTGGGCAACTCTCTGCTTCATGACCTGGGAAGGTGAGCAGGCTTCTTTCCTCGACTATACTTCTAAGCAACAACGTCTAATATGTCCAGAACTTGTCTTGTTGCACTGCTGCTTCATCTCGTTCAAGGCCCGTAATAATATGACGATCCATATCTCCCCTGAAGAGCTCATCATACGCGGCGAGCTCAAGATCTTTCAAGCGTGGGTTCATTCATGTTAATACTAAAGACGACTCCTAACAAATACAGTTGTATCTCGGATGACGGTTTCCGACACTCACTCATCGTTTACCGAGATCAAATGACCAAGGGTCTTCGCCTGCATGCCGCAGTCTGGCAGGGTGAACTCCGCCAGGTCCCTGTTTGGACGGCGTTCGGTATGCCCCAGCCTACACATCCATCGACATTCAGAATAGCTAACATCTTCTCAGTCACTCACCAGTCCGCTTCGTCGACGTGGATCAAGCGTGTCAGCAAAACCAGGATTCGTCTGGCAGATGTCCAGCTTTACGTATTCTGCCAGGAGTATCGTCAACAGAACCAACGACGCGGTGCTGCTGGGGCGTTTGAGATTTGTTTCATGAGCGAAGAAGGCAAGTCATGCCATTCCATAACCAATGGTTGCTTAGCCTCTCTGTATAAGATCCATGGCTGATATCTCGTCTAGCTGCTAAGCGTTTTAGAAACATCTTCTCCCCTCTTGCACCAGAGGATGCATCGACAGCTACAGACTCAACCGCTCAAAGCTGATAACATCATCTTTCTAGTATCTCCCTTCTCTCCCTTCTTCCACCCACCCTTTTTTCCTCATTATAACCGACCTGTCTACTTTGTACTCTTGTGTTTTTCTTCATGCAACTGTAGCCTTTCTTCTCCTCCATTAGTTCGTATGTTTTACCTCAATTGGGTTCTAGCGACGGCGCTCAACGACATGGCAACCGAATCGCTTCCGATGGACGATCTCACGAGTAACGAGTAATGAGTTCTCCTTTGTCAATCAGGGGACAGCGGGCGAGCAAAGATTGCATGGCGCACAGTAGGAAGCTACTCCTTCTTGGTCAGTTTAAAGAGCGAGTCTCGCTTCTTCTTCTTCCACTTCTTCTTCTCATAATGTCTTTTCTCATCATGGTGACATGAGCATATCAGTTCTTAATTCATTTTTACCATTGCCAGTGTTGGTGTGCTCAACGGTCAAGTCTTGGTTCTTGTACACGAGAGGGGTAGATTGCAAAAATAAAACTGCCACACTTGCTTTCATTACTATGTTGATTGCCCTCTTCGGTTCGTTCCGACAGCAGCCATCGAACACTAGAACTTGTCAAACTTATTTCCATCTCTTGCGTCCCCGCTAAAAACATGCCAGCCCATCCAGATGTGGTGGTTTAGGTCTTGACATCAGGCTCGTCGCGGCCGACATGCTCCTTGAACTTGAGAAGCTGAGTGGCAAACTGAACCTCCTCCTTGAGGAAGTCTTGCGCGTCCAGGTCGTACGTAGAAGGATCGCTAGAGTGTTGCTCAATGTAAAGACGGATAGTGGCGCCAGAAGAGCCAGTGCCAGAGAGACGAACGACAATGCGGCTTCCAGAAGAGAATCCGGCGTACAAGCCCTGGTTGGAGGAGACAGAGCCATCGAGATCAGTGTATTCGAAGTTGCCAGCCTTGGTGACAGTGCGACCTGATTAATCGTTAGTCCTGTATTGATGATGAATGGTTAAGATCAACTTACCTTCCACAGTGCTGCCAATGAAGTTGGGATCCTTGACGAGCTTGTCCAACTCGCCAACGACCTTGCTGGCACCATCGGAATCGACGTCCTCGTAGTCGTAGCGTGTGAAGAAAGTGCGGCCATACTTGGTCCAGAACTCCTTCTGAATCTCTTTGATTGAGGGCGTAACGTCAGGCTTCTCGACACCAACACCGGCAATGATGTTCAACCAAGCAACAATGGCCCAGAGACCATCCTTCTCACGGATGTGGTCACTTCCAGTGCCAAAGCTCTCCTCGCCGCAAATTGACAACTTCTTGGCATCGAAAAGAGCACAGAAGAACTTCCATCCAGTGGGGACTTCGTAGCAGTCAAGACCCTGAGCCTTGGCGACAAGGTCGACCGCACCGCTAGTTGGCATGGAACGGGCCAGGCCGTTGACACCATTCTTCTTGAAGTAGGGAATTAGGTGGGCGTAGTGGGCGATAATAGCGAGGGAGTCACCAGGGGAGACAAATGCATTGGCGCCGTAAATCATGTTTCGGTCACCGTCACCGTCGGAAGCAGCACCAAAGGGGATGCTGTTCTTATCGACGACCTCGACAAGGGAGTGAGCATAGGTAAGGTTGGGGTCGGGGTGGCCGCCGTTGAAGTCGGGGCTAGGTTCGCAGTTCTGAGTGCTGCCAGTGAGACCAAGCTCCTGCTCAAAGATGGCCTTGCCGTAGGGACCGGTGACACCGCTAAGACCATCGAAAAGGACCTTGAAGTCGGGGTGGGAGGAGAAGAACTTCTTGATCAGGTCGAAATCGAAAATGTCCTTGAGCATGTTGGTGTAATCGGTAGTGCTATCGATGATCTCGACCTCGAGGTCGCCGTAGGTGTTGGAACCAACAGTTGAGATGTCGATGTCGGGAATATCGGCGATCTTGTAAGAGGTCAAGGTCTTGGAGGTCTCGTAGATCTTATTGGTAACAGACTCGGGAGCAGGGCCACCGTTGGCGAGGTTGTACTTGATACCGAAATCATTCTTGGGGCCTTTGGACATTTAGATTTAGATTTAGACAGACGGCAATGCTGAGGACAGGCGCAATAACTTACCACCAGGGTTGTGACTGGCAGTCAGGAGGATACCTCCGGTAGCCTTGCGCAGACGAATGACATGGCTGGCAGCGGGAGTAGAGAGGATACCATTCTGACCGATGAGGAGTTTCTTGACACCATAGCCAGCACCAATCTTGGCAATGAGCTGGACGACTTCAGGGTTCCAGTAACGGCCATCACCACCAATGACGAGGAAAGAGTCTGTCCACTGACGTCAGATCATGATAGCTTGGAGGAGCTTCGGTTCGTTTACCTTTGACGCCCTCAGGGATGGACAAGAGGATACTGGCGACAAAGGCCTCGCTGTAATGGGGCTGCTGGAAGACGGTGACCTTTTTTCGAAGACCGGAACTGTAGAAGACGAGAATTAGTACGATACTGGATGAATTGATTCGCCCAAGAGTTGGTTGGATGAAGCTCTAGAGCAAGTAGCAGCATAGAAGCGGGGGGGTTTTAACGATGGCGGGGTAGATAGCTATGAGCTCGGTTGAGAAAGCATAAGAATTGGAGGGAAAATAGACAGGGAGGGACATGAGGAAAGGATGAGAGAGAAAATAGAAAGAAATACATACGTTCCAGGCTTCTGGTCTTGGAAAGGCTTGAACTCGACAGTTTGGACGTTCATGATTAGTGATGAAGCTGATGAATTGAGGCAATACGAGGGTAAAAAGAAGAGGGAGGGGAGAGAAGTTGAAGAGAGCTTCTCTTGCTTAGAAGGAGAGATGAGGGAAAGTGAGACAGAACACTACGTACCTCACCCATGTAGTCATTGGATGGTAGCTCAGAGAAGGCGGGGCATTTACTCCAGGGTTCTTGTTAGGAGGGTAGGTCATAGTAACTACAGTGATTACAGCGACTACAGTACGGATACAGTGATTGAATGAGCATGATGATGTTTGATGGTGTTCAATGGCATGGTCACTCAAGAAGTCGTTGTAAAAGATTAAGACGCATTATTTCTAATAACCTCTAATCTTCCATCTATCCAACTTGAAAAGAAATCTACTTATTCTTATTCTTATTTTTCACAGGCGGCGCAACATCAAACGTGGGTCTGAAAATAACCTCCCTGTAATACCTTGCCTCCTCGATACTCTCAAGAATATCATCCTTGGCCTTGTGGCTCCCCTTCTTGTTAGGCACCTTGTTGACGATACGCTTGGTGCTCCACCTCCTGGCCGCCTCCTTTATGGAGCTGACGTCCAGGATCCGGTGATGCAGATGCTTCATGACGCGGGTGTAGGGCTGGCGGCGGAGGAACGCCCGGTCGCAGTGCACGCTGTTACCGGCGAGAAGGCCGCGCCGACGCTCGGGGATGAAACGCGTCACGTACTCGTAGAGGGCGTCGGCGGCCTGCTCGGGCGTGGTGGTGGACTCAAGAATTGCGGCTGTGAGGCCAGAGTTTGCGTGGGTTCGGGTGCACCAGTCGTCCATCTGGTCGAGACGGGACTTTGGAAAGTGAATTACCGCGTGGAAGCCTTCCTCGTCGAGGACCTCGAGGTTACCCGTGGTGATTATGCAGAATATCTCGATGATTTCGTCATTGTCTGGGTCAAGACCTGTCATCTAAAGGGTTGGACATGTAAGTGAATATCCATGAACCAGAACGTGTAGTGAGTGAGTGAGTGAATGAGTGAGTGAATGAGTGAGTGAATGAGATGACTGAAACATACCTCGCAGTCGATCCAGACAAGGGGGTCATCGCTGGCACTCTTTGGCTGACCATCAACCGGAGGTTCAACCTGGGACTCTTGTTGTGCAGTAGACATGGTAATCTATTTAGGTAGTCGTAGGTAGCCTATGAGTGAGTGGTGTTGTGGTTGAGTCTTTTTGACGATGTAATCGATATGCAAGAAGTTCTTAGCCTGTAACGTTACTGTTCGGTTTGAGAACCCCACTCCACCATAGCCACTGTAAAGCCACCTGCGGGCTCACCCATCAGCGGACCACCCTCACTGGGGGTATCCGTTATGCATTCTAAATCGCAGCTCTCTAATTGGTTGCACATCGCGCAGCCCTCAACTTCATCGTCACTCATCACCATTCAGCACTGCATAAAGATATGCTTGTTTCAATCGACAAAGTATTCCAATCCTCTTTCCAACGTTACAATGATTATGCTATGTAGTATACATATCAAGGAATGACCCAGCGAGCAAATCTTGAACTTGAAAGTTGCCTAATGAGTGTCTGTCTAAGGTACCTCATGACCTCCCTCCGCAAGGCAGACACTATCTACTCAAGTACTTAGACCACATATCTACCTACTTAGTCCTTCCCTTACCCTCGAGGCACACTCAACTTCCATCAACACAACAACCTCAAGGAACGATCACACCAACCAAACCCGCCATCATGCCTTCGTTAAAAAATATGTTTTCCAAACTCACAACGAGTGACGACAAACCCGCCGAATCATCATCACCGCCTTCCAGACCAGACATGTCAGAAACACCTCCACGCTTCCTAATCATCGGCGCTGGCTCTCGAGGCAGAAACTATGCAGACGCTATCAACAGCGTCTCCAACGGCGTCGTCGCTGCTGTTGCGGAACCCATCGTGTTCAAGCGCGAGAGTCTAGGCAGAGCCAACATCTGGGGCGACGACGGCCCTGGACAAGGCCAGTCCTTTAATGACTGGCGGGATTTCCTAGAGTATGAGCAGGACCGCAGAAGACGGGTGGCTGTCGGTGAACTGGGTGTTCCCCAAGGCGTCGACGGCGCTTTCGTCTGTGTTTTGGACGAGATGCATCGTGAGGTCGTCGTCGGGTTAGCACCGCTTGGGCTACACATCATGTGCGAGAAGCCTCTCGCCTGCTCACTACAAGAATGTCTCGATATGTACAAGGCATTGCGCCCTTCACAGTCCTCCAAGATCCTTTCCATCGGCCATGTTCTTCGTTACAGCCCTCACAACATCATGCTACGCAAGTTGCTCGTTGAGGAGCAGATCATCGGCGACATAACCAGCGTCGTCCATACGGAACCAGTGGGCTGGTGGCACTTTACCCATTCTTATGTCCGGGGAAACTGGCGTAATGAGAGTACCACTGCGCCCTCGCTCCTGACCAAGAGCTGCCACGACATTGACTTTCTGCTGTGGTTGCTCTGCTCTCCCGAAAAGGCCGGTCAGGGTGAGCCACATCTCCCCTCGACAGTCTCTTCGTCTGGAAACCTGCAACTATTCAAAAAGAGCCGTAAACCAGCCGCCGCTGGGTCGGCGACCAACTGCACCAAGTGTCCCCTAGGGGACGAAGGCTGCAAATTCTCTGCCAAGAACATCTACCTAGGTCCCAAACTGAAAGGTCTTGGGACCGGCAACACAAGGTGGCCCATCAGCATTGTCGTTCACGACATTGAAGAATATCCCACCAAAGATGCCAAGGCAGATGTGCTTAGCAAGTTGCTCGAGGAGGACTACAACGAGACAACCCCTCGATCAAAAATCCAATCTCGGAACTGGTTCGGTCGATGTGTATTTGAAGCCGACAACAACGTCTGCGACGACCAATTCGTCACTATCTCATGGCCAGAGTCATCTAAGCCAGCCAAGATGGCAACCTTCCATATGGTCGCTCAGACAAAGAAGATTTGCGAGCGCTTCTCCAACATATATGGCGAGCACGGCGAAGTATACGCCGACTCGCGCAAGGTCGTCGTCGAGGATTTCAACACAGGCGAAACCAAGGTCTTCCACCCACACGTTGAAGACCTTGGCCATGGAGGCGGCGATCTGGGACTTACACGACAGTTCGTCCTGGCCTGTGACAAGGTCAAGAACCATGGCTGGCAAGCACCGGACGCCCAGAATGAGTTCATCGGATGTACTCTCGATGAGATTCTTCGGAGTCATGCCATGGTGTTTGCTGCAGAGGAGGCAAGGCTCGATGGTAAGGTGTTGAACTGGGAGGAGTGGTGGGACAATGCGGTTGGGAAGCATATTCAACAATTCTAATACTAGGCCAGCGTGTTTCAATCAAATCTCTCCTTTGACAGACACCAAAGCGTGTGAAAGAAATACATTCATCGATAACCAAAGTAAAACAGTTACGTATCCGCCAAAATTGAGGTATCATGTAACTTGTTGTAAACAGAATAACGTGCGACCGATCCAACATTCCGCCCTAGACATTTCATAAATCCAATCAAGACCTTCACCCTATTCGTTCATTTCTCATAGACAAAAGCTCCAACCCTGTCGTTATCTTCTCAAACCGCATCTCGGGGCCCTTTAGTTAAGCTCAGCTCGGTTGTGCTCGTTCCCGACAGGGTTCACAGCCGGTAACTCCTGCGCGTGATACTGCTGCTGTTGTTGTTGTTGTTGTTGTTGTTGTTGTTGTTGTTGCTGATGCTGCTGACCGCCAAGAATACCCTCGCCCTCCTTAGGTCCAGGGCTTGTGCTAAAGTTGGGAGGTGGCGACGCAGTCGAGGGAGGCTGATGACCAAGAGGTGTACCGTACTGCGAGGGATACTGCGCCTGCTGATTGAACGCACCTTGCTGCTGCTGGGGGTACTGGGAGTAACCCTCGTAACCGGGTGAGTAGGCATGCTGCTGGCCGTAGACAGGGTCGTAGGGTTGCTGATATCCATAGTTGGAGGGGACGCCAGAAGGGTATGTGGCGGCAGAGGGAGAAGATGGGACAAAGCTGTGATGTGGGTTCTGGACGTTCTGTGCCATGGGAGGAGGTTGTTGGTTGTTACCGGTCGCTGCAGCAGCGGTAGTGGCGTCCGGAGTGGTGGTGGCATTGTTCTTCTTCTTGCGGCGTAGGAGAAAGAAAGCTACGAGGCCGATGATACCGATGGCTGCGACACCTCCAACAGTGCCACCAACAATAGCGCCAACAGGAGTACTTGAGCCGCCGCCGTTGTCGTCATCTGAGTTCGATGTGGTAGCGGAAGCAGCAGTGTCAGACGTGGTATCGGATGAAACAGGGGAGGTTGATGTTGAGGTTGAGGAATCTGATTCTGTAGTTCTGGCGTTGGGGTCGTTCTCGAGGAGGATGCTGGAACCTGCACTGGCAGAGCACTGGAGGAAGGTGAACGTATCTGAAGCAGCTTCGCCAGTACTCAAGACCCAGGAGAAGCATGCTGGTGCTGAAGTCTCCTTGCTGCGAATGTGTTAGCGAGGCTTCAAACAACTGTTGGCACCAGAGAAGCTGTGACATACCAGCAAACAGTATGTCTATCGGAGGGAAGGTCGGCGCAACTGCCGGCCTGAACGGCCTCATAGTCGATACAAGTGGTTATAACCGAGTTGCAGAGCTTGTCAGGTTCGCAACATCCCATGTAGCCATCATCAAAGGCGCATGTCGCGGAAGTTGTTTTGCATGTGAAGGATTCTACATGAGAGCATTATTAGCCGCCAGTTATTCTTATACGAAATCTGGAGACTACTCACGAAGACCATTTGATAAATAACCACAGATGTTTGAGCTCAAGGCTCTTTGTTCGAGGTTCATGGCGGGCATGCGACCATAGCGGGCTGGAGCTTCAGTCGGTTTGGGAGAAGAGCCAGCAAGGAGAAGCTGGTCCTGCTCGGCGGCGTTATGAGGGATACCAGTCTCTTGGGCGGGTTTCCATGATGACTCGGCACGAGCTCCAAGGAAGGGATTGTTGAGCCAGGCGGCGGCGGGTGAGCTGAGAGCTCCCAAGGTGAGGAGAGAGGTGAGTGGTGATGATCGCATTGTGAACGTAGTGTGTATTAATGAATAGATGAGCAGATTATTGAAGGTAGACCACTTGAAGACTGCCGCGGACTTATTCCAGTATCAGTAGTTGTGATTGACCAAGAGGTTGCGTGAATTGACCGTGTACAACTGGTGTTGTAATTCCCTGGGCCGAGTCCTTTCAGCCTGGGCTCTGTCTTACTCGAGAGACGAACAAGCTGGGTTCCGAGCGAGATTCTACGGCAAAGCTCGTGCTGTGTAGGTAGGCAACTCGCCAGTCTGATGAAGAGGATGTAAGAACAAGGAAGATAGAGAAAATGTTGGAGTAGTTAAGACTAGGGGTGAGAGCCCGGACGAGGGAGGATTCTTGTTGTGTTACGCATTCTTTCCACTTACCATTTGACTTGCTCTTTCCTCTGTTCAACCCGTCTTCTCCAGATCCCAAGGCCAACTTGAATGAAGCCTTTGGTGTCCAAATGTGGTAACCATGGTACTGTCCCTGCCAGTTCTAATGGCTGTGATTGGTCAGATGGATGCCCCGGCGTGTCGCAGTAGGGGGACCTCTCACTATGTAGTGGGTATCCGAGGCAGTTTAGTGCGAGGGCTGGCATGTAGGTGGAGTCCGCTCTTCCCAGATGCCTCATTGGCGGTTTTAATTGGTGAGATGGAGGCTTAGCGTTGAGAGCTGAACAACCTGTGGCAGAGGCGGCAGAGCTCTAGACTCGAATTATTGAAAATAGCTGCTGTTTCTTCATTTGTAGTTGTAACTTTTAACTGCTAAGAGCGACACGGGCATTTCCCAAAGGCTGAAGCAATGATCCAAGGAGATTTGTGTCTTGGTAGTTACTGACGTCAGCATGTTGAATGTACGGTAGACCGCCATCCATGAGCATCGTTTGTATCCCTGCCCTTCAAGGGTGATCGTCTTCCACAGCAGGTACGTACCTTTTATGCTACACATATCGGGGTGGCACTTAGGCATAATCTGAGGCTGGAGTCTAGATCGAACTATGTCAATCGACAGAGCTTGCATTTCCACTAGTGGGGAGCTAAAATCACTGCCACGATTGGAATTCGAAACCTTGGGATAAGTCACTAGGTAGTATATTCTGTAAACGCAACTCTGCGGCTCAGTTTCGTGACCAAAATCATCCCGAACAGCTCCCGTTGGGATTACCCTACACTCACAGCTGGTAACCAACTTCATTCCTGGTGAGAATCCGGAGATGGATGAAGGTTAATTGCATACGTTATAAATATAGAAATAGACTTCTTAGGGTAACGCAATGGTGTCTTGCAACACATTCATCAACTTGTCCAACATTTCGTAACATGATACCATACTCATTCATTTCCACGGAAATTTCAACAACCACCTTCCTTCCTTTCAGAACTCCGCAAGTCCCTACCCACTCGGAAAAAGATGGACCTCGTCCGCATCCGTCCATGAATCCCACCGTTACCCGAACAGCCCCCGATAAAGAGATTGATTGGACAGAACTATCTCCATAGCTAAATCCTACCGCTTAGTTGTAACAAAACCCCACGGAACTTATTCATTATGTCAGCGACACGATAGGTTCACAAACCTGGCTCCGCTGACAAACGTCTCTATACTTGAGGCATGGCTATGATGACAGTGTATGGAAACTTGCGGTCCACAGACTTTGTTGCACTCAACCATGTTGGTATTGGTACTACTTCATGGTGGCCCTGCCTATGTAGATGCAAGTGCTTCTCATAGGAAAAAGACATAACATCTCTCTCATTCATCTTCAAAGCATCTCATAGTAACACAACGTAAACAAACATTATCTTCCCACACCAAAAATCCCCTCACCATGTCTCCTACCACCCTTCCCCCGGTCAAGCGTTACATCAGCACTCACGACGCCAACGGCAACGCCATCTGGGATGAGTCCGTCCCAGTAGAGATCCAAGAGCAGCGCAACGGAGGCTTTTCCGTACACACAGCCTGGTACAACGAGAACAACTCCAACAACCACGCCGATGGCCATGATATCCAGACCTACCGCAACCACCCCTTCGAGAAGGATCTCGCGCCGAGTTCGGGCTCGGCCGTCCGCGTCGTCGATATATGGCCTGGACATCCCGCCGTTATGCACCGCACCGCCAGTGTTGACTATGGCGTCGTCATAGAGGGCGAGGTGGACTGCGTCCTCGACAATGGCGCGACGAAGACATTCCGTCGTGGCGATATCATTATCCAACGCGGTGCTAATCACGCGTGGAAGAACTCTGGCACCGAAGTCGCACGTCTTTTCTGTGTTCTCCTACCTGCTGAGCCGGTCAAAGTCCAGGGCAAAGAGCTCGAGACGCATGGGTTTGCCGACCTGGGAAGGCTTGTAGAGGAGGGCAGCATTATCTAAAGGGCCGGGAAGTCATAGGGAGGGACATGGACATATCGAAACTTGAGGTATACTGGATAGACACGAAGAGTGTATCATGGGACTTTAGCCAGTCTGCCGATGGAAATAAGACCACAGAATCATTCACTGCTAATTCTCCCCAATACCCTCATCACCAACCACGCAAAAACTCCAACCCCTCCTCCACGAACCTAAACGGCAACCGTCGTCTCAACCCCTTCTCAGCATCCTCATCGTGAACCAGCCCCTTTCGCATCAGGAAATCCAGCATCACCAACCCGCAGTTGGGTTTCCATCTCTGCTCCGGCAGAGACCGCTTCACCTCGTCTGGCGTGAGCATCTCGAACTTTGCAATGCCCCGCTCTTCTGTCCGGGGGTGGAAAGTTGTGTCGAGGCGGAGATCATAGACGAAGCGTACTCCTGGCTCGAGATGGCCTTGGTTGATTCGCCCTGCCTCGCGAGCTTTGCAGTCGTAAAAGGTAATAACAGGAGCAGTTTCTACTGTTCCAACAAGTTTCCTGTGCCCTGAATCATCAAGCACAGACATGCTTTTCGTGCCTAGATCGAGTAGCAGGCCAGACTCTTCCTCGGCTTCTCGCTTGAGAGTCACGCAGGGCGCTAGATGTCCGTCTATTCGATCACATGGATCCATACCCCCTGCGACGATCTGGTCCAGCATTCCCGGATAGCTGATCCCGACACTCGAGGCTCTGTGAGAGACCCATATCTTGTCGACAGCTTCTCGGCCATTGACCTTTCTGGTCGTGTAGACGTTGAGATGGACCCCCAAGGTGACGATGCCAAAGAGCCCACGCATAGGTAAAGGCATAGCCAAATCTTGCCTTCGAGTGTCTGCCACATGAACTGGCTGAAACTCACGCCTCGAAGGATTCTTTGCGAGCCATACATCGAAACAATTGTTGAAGCGCCCCTTATTCAGGAGACACAACTTGCTGAACGCCCTCTGACATGCCTCTGCATCACTCTCCTCCCCACGAGCTTCCGGCCTCAGCACAATTCTTCTTTGCGTGTAATCCAGGCTAAAGTTGTCCTTATCCCAGATCATTTCCCTCAGGACACAATCCCTCATGTATCCAACGGCCTCATCAACATCCAGGATACGAAACTCCCAGACGTCATCTGCCACGGATACCTTGTTGCC
The DNA here is from genome assembly GCA_013618395.1 of Fusarium domesticum. Lineage (NCBI taxonomy): Eukaryota > Fungi > Ascomycota > Sordariomycetes > Hypocreales > Nectriaceae > Fusarium > Fusarium domesticum. The sequence continues at coordinate 16,756 of JABFEV010001413.1, forward strand.
GCGCTCAACAACACTGTAGAAGGACGGTATCTCGACAACAAGCGGAAGGGGTTTTGCCGAAAACGTCTTGAGTTGTTGGGGCGATGTTGTTTGTAACTGAGTGGAAGCCATCTTGACTGTTTACTTTCTCGCCAATCGACACTCACACACAATGTTCTTTATACGAGAGGGAAATCTTGAGGAGATTGACTCTCGAAGTCTGTAGTTGATGAAGCTGCAACAAGTTAGTTCAAAAACTATTTCTCTTCCTACTCTGACCGGAAACGTCAGCAAAGATACGGACAACAACACCGTTTTATGATCAGACGGATCGGTCACGGTCAAATGTTGTTGTGGCTCACAGCCTCTTTTTCAATATGAGTAATGTGATTCACTGCGAATATAGCGAGAGTTGGTAAAACCCTCATCGTCTTGTATTCAAGTGTTTCTTGTCTCTCCCATCACCGTAGGTTGTCTGCAACGCCTGCACACAACTTGCTTATACAAATAGACCGGACAACACATTGTACGAGTTAAAGAAAACACGAGCACATGGTAAACTTGCATTCACTACACTGCATTCCTATTGTGTCGTATTGTAAAGCCTTGTTGTTGGCATAGTCTTGGTTACTTTGGGAGTTTGACACCACCACGGCATTCAGTTAAAAAAATTTGAGATGATTTACTCATAGATTATTATCTAGTTTAATTGCGCTGAAAATATTGAGGAAAATCCTAGCTACCCAGATCACCATAATTGTCTCTTCGGCTTCCATACCGATAGACCGGCTCTCTCCATGAATCTGTCGAGTGTCGTTGGTGACACCGCAGAGGCAGCAATAAGTAGCACATATAACTCCTTTCCACGCCTTTCCCAGTTGTCAATGATAGCAATTTCCCTTTCCCAATTTTTCATGTTCGTGTTCATGTTCATGTTCATGTTCATGTTCATGTTCATGCTCTTGTCCTTGTCCATCTTACACTATTTGCTTATAAGCGAGCGTCCATCTTACAGCCGAGTCGGGAGAGCTTCAAGCTCCATCTTCGTCCAATTTGATTAATGCGCTTTCGTGTGTAGGCTGATCTCTGATCGACGCGATGTTATTGACTGAGCAAATGGGTAACTGTACATGGAAGTCCTTGACGATGCGGCGACGTCAACAGCAACACTGGGGGACTGATCGTCGGCAATATGCTGTGCAAAGACCGGTGTAGATAGTCTCGCCGTCGCCGTACAGAGAGGACAGACCTCCATCTGAGGCTCAGGAGTGAGGGCATAAAACGGACTCGAGCATTTACGAGCGCAGCGTGTAAAGTCGATGACTGTCTCGCCGAGGTTCTGACGGCACGCCTTGCACATCCGCTGAGCGATGACGGTATGACACATGATGAATACTTGTGGTATCTCGTTCAGCTGGGGGGAGTCTGAAGAGCAGCTGTTCGAGGAGAGCTGTGGGAGAGGTCGTGGACCACAAGGATTGTTTGAGAGGGGTGTTGTGTCAGGAGCCTGGTATCTTGTGATGGTATAGGTCGGTTTGGTGTAACAGCAGATGTAATGTTGCTTGTTGCTTTGAAGATAAGAGAAACTTGAGTTTGGACGAGTCTTGATCAAAATAGTATAACAACTACTGGACCATGGAGCTGCCAATGCAAAAGTTGAAACTAAAGAGCAAATAGACTAGAAGCCGAACGATGACAAGGGGGGATGCCTGCCTCTTTATCAATGTCCCTCGCAACGTGTGAGGGATTCAGCAATTGCTCGAGAAAAACGACAATGATAGAATGACCGGATAATGACGAGGGGCAGTCATTAAGGTTAGTCTTTGTGATGAAAAACAAGGCCTTGTTGATAATGGGGAGTGTAACGAACGACAAGCATCAAGATAGTGTCAAGTTGTGTGAGGAGAAGTTGCAGCAAAAGGCTTAGCATAGCAAATCATCAAATAGCAGAATTGGAGGCCTGACCATCAGATGACAGACACCCTTCCCCTCATGATCCCCCTCATGTCGGCCATGGTCGGGAATACAAAAAACCTGACATCAGGTAATAATGTGGAAGGGACTCACTGATCATGTTGAATGCCCAGCCCGCCTAGTGTGGGTATCATTCTGTGTTTGCCTCACTGTGTTGTTTGGCTGAGCCGCGGTGGGCTTAGCATAGCCTGGGGAAAAGACAACAGTCTAGAACTTTAGATTGGAGTGAGTTGTTTGATTGATTGTGATTGATTGTTGATGAATGAGTTGTTGCAGAGGTGTGTGTATGCGTGCGTGCGTGTGTGAGTGTGTGTGTGTGTGTGTGTGAGTGTGTGTATATGTGCGTATGTGTGCGTGTGTGTGTGTGAGAGAGAGAGAGAGAGAGAGAAAGTGTGAGTGCGAGTACGTAAGCATGAGGCAGGCAGAGCTTATTGATGAGTGAGTTACCAGTAGTTGTATGTTGCGCGCCAATATACCGGACAAACCAATCCATACCAATTCATACCAATTTCGTAAAATGATAAGCTACAACGAGTATAGCCAAGAACACGCATGGGAGTGAGGCGTATTCAATCTAGAACCTTTTCCCCGCATTCAACCATTGACACAGTGTTTCCGAACTGGGAGACCAAAGGAATCCCAGCAGTTTTTTCCAATGTAACTGTACTGCACCTTGTCATTGCTATTGCTCTTGTTCTTGCTGACGTTATCTTTACCGTCGTGGTTTGTGTCGTTGTTCCCGTTGTTGCTGGCGGCGTCCTTGTTGGTTGCTCATCAGTTTTGATATCTAGATATTTCGTCATGACCAAAATGGGATTCTCGTCCCCACCTAGCCCATTCTTTATTGTTGGGGCCTAATCTGATGAGATCTTGTCTGAAACCGAACAACCAAAAACATGCCTTCATCATGACACGCTGGGCTTATCGCTGTATTTGTTTTCCCCTCATAGCTTTCCACGCCAACAAACAGCCTTGCCCGATTTTACATCGCTCAGTGAGGGCAAGGTTTCCGACTGGTCCAATCGAACTCTGTTGACTTTGTTTTGATTTTCTTTTGGTTGGTGAGTCAGCTGTGGCGTATTATAGTGTGGCCAAAAGCCTACCAAATGCGAACTGAGTGCGAATTGTTCCGTCAGGTAAGAAACGTGAGTGCTAACCAACAAAGTGTTTGAGTATGAAAGTGCGACTGGCTCTGTTCTGCTCATTCACCGACTGGCTCTGCTCGACTCCCTCCCCCTTGAGCAACCTTTTCGTCCCTGGCAGGTTTCACAAGAATAGAAATCCAAACTTTATCGGCTCAATCATCAGACTCGCTGCCATCACGAGGACGCCTCTTGGTCCAAAAACCCCTCCATCCCTTTCCGTGCCGTACATTTGATATCCTTGCCGCTTTGTTGTCTGTCAACCGCAAGCATGCATTCCATGTGCCGCAGGGGACGAGGAACACCACCCTGGAATGACCGTTTGTCAAGGTGCACAATCGAAAAGGGATCGACGTTGCATCTTATCGCGTGTCGTAGAACGGCCCTCATTCATCCTCCGAGACTTCCACTCTTCATCTGGCCACCATCTCTCCGTCATCCCGACATAACCGGGCCGGCCCACGAGCCTGGCTTCGATTGCGCACTGTGCCCCTTCGTGTGTTGTGAACCTGAGCCTAGTTGTATGTCTGAATCTGAAGCTGGGCATTCTGCAAGGTCCCGTGGGAAGTATCTTGCATGTCCTCGACATCTATCTTATTCCCCACCTTGTCAGCCTGCTTGCTCTTCTACCATATGCTCACAAACATTCTCGGATGATCCGAAACCCCGAGGTCTTGTACGTAGCATATTCCCTTGTTGTTTGTTGAGACTCCCTTGCTGTTGTCTAAGGCATGGTGTCACGCCTTCGACATCAACCTTGAACAGTGCACGAAGTCTGAAACGCTGCTTTGTCCGCTAGACAAAACTATCCTCTTCAGGTTGCACCGCTCGCGTCATAAGTTCAAATACAACCGTCTAAGGTCATGCTCTCCGAAATTCAGTCTCATTATTAGTTCTTCTGATCGGTGTCATCCTTACTAGCTCCCATCAAACCAATAGACAATCATCTAGAGTGGCAACGACCTGGTCTGACCAAGTGCCTTTCAGGAATGACTTCCTCGAATTATTGGAGAGAGCAAGGCAGCAATGCACTGACGTGTCATTGTGTCACCGTCGCTAGTGCTCAACTAGAGTTTTCTTTTGGTTGACTGTTGGCAAACGGCCAAAGCATCACTGGAGATCTTGACTTCGGTACTCTGAAGAATGCCATTAATGCTTCTTTCTCGGGACCTGTCGTTCTCGACGCAATGCTAACTGTATGTCGGTCTTGTTCGGCCACATCAGGCGGAAAGAATCTGACTTTGAGATGAGATGAGCCGAGTAGAGTCTTCCACATCAATGATTAGCATGCGTAAGCCTAAGTAGATACCCAGGAAACCTCGAATACCACTGCAATGCTCCATGATATTGAAGAGACCTGTCACTTGAGGCCAACCTGGCGAGTGACTTGGTCCTTTGGTAGAGGTTGCCTGTGCCATGATGTTGCAGGACCCTTCCACCTAACTTGTTGATGTTGGAATTGCCAACGGCCTCAGCTTCGTGGCTGAGCATTTTCGCTATGCCGTTATAACGCTTGAGATGTGTCATGTTGTACAGGCCAGTCGCAAGACCGTACTGAGCATCATGAGGCAGCCATTGCTCGACAAGTATTCCCTCAAATGTAACGATGACCACAGCCACTTGGCTAAAGGGGAACCTGAGAATCGACCGGAGCCGAAGTCCAGATATGGATTAAACGTGTGGGAAGGCATAGGAATATGCAGATTCTCGTTTTGGTTCAAGGTCGAGAAAGCCAAGAGCGTCGGAGCTTTTCTCAGTCACTGACGCATAGACGTGGTCGAATCAATCCAGACAACAGGTTTTGAAAGACGTTGATAAAAAAAAAAAATCATCTGACTGTATTGACAGGATATTAATCGAGTATGAGTCGTGCTTGACTTGGACACGGCTCATTGGGTTTAGCTTGGGAGTTCGCTCAGCAGATCCGAGTCAAACTACGTGACGAACGAAATCGAGCCGCGAACAGGTGGATTGTAGCAACTAACTTTCATTTCGGAAAGTCAGGATTCAAGGAAAGGATAGTCAAAATTCTCTTTCAAGAATCAATGATGGAGGTTGTTGCTTGTGAGATCGTGGGAAGAGCGTCGAAGGTGGAGAAAGCGAGATCACAAACGTCTGTCAGGTGATTGGCCCACAGCCCTACTGCAACATTACATAATCCAGGATGAACCGCGGACCGGCGACAACCTCACTTGGTTAGAATTGGGTACGGCTTCTTCCCACGAGGCTATCAAGATTGATCCCCAATTGAACGCCGCCCAATTTGCCAAACATGTTTGCTGCACGACAGAGGGCATCCTGCGCTACCCGACAGCTGCAGCGGACAGCCCGTTCCTATGCCTCCGACCATGGCCACCACAAGGCCCACGACGTCCGTGAGGGCTTCAGCGTACGTCAAAACCTCACAATGCGTCACCGCGGCCATCTACAGCTCTAGAGATGGCTCAATGAGTGTCAATTACGTGAGGGTATACTGACAGCTCTTCAGACCGGTTCCATCTTTGCCGTCTCCGCCTTCTTCGGTACCGTTCTCCTCTACCAGTTCAAGCCTCAGGAGGGCGAGCAGTCTTCTTTCCTGAACCTCATCAACAAGTACACCTCGCGTGCCCAGGACTGGGAGGAGATCAATGCTCTTCACACCAAGGTTATGGAGCAGGCTGGATATGACCGCAACCTTTTCGAGAACGGCTCCAGCAAGCACCGATTTGTTGACGTCGCATTCCCCGAGTTCGTGCCCTTCCATCACTTCCAGGTCCGAGTCGACCACATCGAGACTGGAGCAACTGCTATCGGAAATAATACTAATTTATTAAATAGGGCTATTCAATCGTATTCCTGCCGAAACAACCAGGCGGGCCATCTCGCCAACATGGATCACGTCGTCGAGCACTACCGACAAGCACACATCAAGGACGAGGAGAGGAAAGCGGCGAAGCTGGCTCAGAAGCAGGCATAAGAGTTGTATACTAGCGCATGGATCGACATATATGAATTGAGTCAAAATCCAATCTCAGTCTCAGACTCACTCAGTCGCTGCGTGTCATCATGCGGCGCTCTTTTCTTATGTCCAAGTATGAGTGTCGAACAGGCTAAACGAAGATGGCGGTCAAGGCTCTTGTAAATCTCAGGGCTAATAAGGTCTTGACTTTCATGAGGGATAATATGCTTCAAGTGGAAGTTGCGATGTCAAAGTCGCTTGCCCTGAGAGGAAGCATTCAATGCAACCGATCAGAGATAATATTGGCAGGCATGATACTGCTACTGTCTCGGGTCAAAACTGTTTATTTGACGTGACACTGAGCTTGTTGCCATCAATCCCAATCATCATCACAATCTTGAAGACTTTACTCGCAGCATTCCTCTATCTTTTTGTCATTCATTAGAATCACTCACTACCCATAAGCACGCCTGATTGTAGAATTCCTTATCGCATTACTGAAACCTCGACTGTATAGGATATCATCCCTCGCTGTTGTCTTGCGACATGAAGCATGGGGTCGCCGAAACTCTGGGAGCAGGTTTGCAGAGCAGCTACCCGTCTTCTGTTACACGTGATTTTAATATCATCTTACACAGGATCAGGACATGACTGTGCAGATAGGGAGCGCCAGGTAGAGTTGTCCGCACGGTCTCGTTTACTCTCGGATGATAAAGGTATGTTGTTCGACACCCATGCTTTGGTCGAACCACCTTTCCCGCATCTCCTGTCTAGTCTCGTCTCAACTGTCAACGTGTGATTCCATACCCAGCAAGCCCCAATTATGTCTACAAGAAATGCTGTCGAAGCTGATCCATATATTAGACCCTGATTCATTGGTCACAACGCCTCAAGGCGCAACCGACGCCAAACAGTTGAGCGACTCGACAACCTCGCTTTCGTCTCGAAGAACGACCGAGATAGATCCAAAAATACGCAACGACGATGCTGTCCGGATACTAGAAACCAACGAAGAGCGTCAGAGAGGTGTCTTTACGAAGCATGACTTCCCCTCTCACCACATGATCATCAAGGAGAGGCCTATGCTCAGTTGCATCCATTGGCCTCAGCGAAACGGTGTCAGATCTATCGATAGCGACTGGCAAAGACTAAACCCTGACCGGCAACGAGAAATTCGAGATCAATTCACTAGGCTGGAAAAGGTCCCAGTTGGCAGAAAACTCAACATCTGGGATCGTCGGAGGCTGAGGAACTTTGTGAAGGATTACGCTTTCTGGGATTCTAAGCGCACAAACGCACATATATACCGGCTTGGCTCACACATCAACCATGCCTGCATCTCATGCGCAAACGCGCAGCAATGGACAGATTCAGAACACCCCAACTACATCTCTATCAAGTTAGTCAAGCCTCTCAACGCGGGCGACGAGGTCTTCATCAGCTATAATAAGCCCGGTCTACCGTTTAGGTGCGCGGTCTGTGATCACGGAAAGTCGATCTAGTCACTCGTCAAAGACTGGTTCAAAACCACACGTGCAAAGCTGGCGAACTCATGGATGACATCAGTCATCCGAAAGTTTCGAGCTATCAAGGCGATCGAGGTTGAACATAAGCGTGGTGTCAGCCATGAATTAGCGGTGTTGTAGGATTGGGAGAATTGTTTCCCTTGGAACACGGAACAGGGCACCATGATCAACACAGCGCACACATGTTTATACAGCCATATTTGAGAGGAAGGGTAGTCATCAAGCGGACAATGCTCCTTTATTGTACTATCATGGTACCCATTGTCCTCAGCAACTTTGATAGATGCATTGCCCATCTACCAGAACCAGTCCTTTTCGCCCATAAATGTCCGTGAATGCAGAAACCACCCGAGACCACAACCTTCTTACTTGAGGGGGATGAAACGAGAAGAGTGCGTGGCACCAATACCGGGTCGACCGTGCTTGACGGGCTTGCTGTTGGAGGGGTCAGTAAACTACGATACTGCAGTGATCCGATTCGGGGTCGGGACGTACTATGAGATAGAGAACTCAGCCAGGTAGTGACCAACCATCTCAGGCTTGATCTCGACCTGGTTGAACTCCTTGCCGGAGTAGATACCAATAACGCTACCGATCATCTCGGGAACAACGATCATGTCACGAAGGTGAGTCTTGACAAGGTCGGGCTTCTCGTTGGGGCGGGCCTCCTGCTTGGCCTTGCGGAGCTTCTTGATCAGGCCCATGGGGCGGCGCTTGAGACCGCGGTTGATCCTGCGGCGGGCACGGGCGTGGACAACATCGCGGAGCTGGTCGGAAGAAAGGTCGAGGAGCCTGTGGAAAAAGGGTCACGTATCAGCATCGGGTATTCTCGACATTCGTCTCCCTCTCTCATGTCTCTGCGTCGTTCCTCCTAGGACGCAACATGTTGCCTTTGCTGGGCAGCGGCGGGGAGAGGCGTTGGGATATCGGTGTCACATACTGCTCAAGGTCGACTCCTCGGTAGGAGAACTTTCGGAACGCTCTTCTCTTCTTAAGCTCGGCGGCCTCCTCGGCGTTCTATCACCAGAACCAAGTCAGTTATTTTTGCTCTTCCTATGTCATCGCGATGGGGGGAACGGTGCGTTGCGGGCGGTTGGTGGGCGGACGGTGTGCGATGTGCGGTAAAAGCACACGACGGCAGTGCAGAGAATAGAGATGGACGTACGTATTCGTCAGCCATGATCGCGGTGTTGTGATGATTGAATTCGCTGATCTACCGAAGAGCGAATATGGATGGGCCGGGATGGAGTCGATTTGAAGGCGGTTGTTTGAGTCGCTTGAGGCTACGAATTGAGGCCAAAAATTCGACTGGTAGGGTTTTCGTGCCCTTCACCCCTCAAGTCATGTGACTTAGCATTAACCGACTTTGTGATGCTTGTGGGTGGACAAAAACCGGGGAACGTGCATGAGAGGGGTCGGAGCAATGAGCCTCCGTTTTTCCGGGTTTTCCATTTGGAATGTCGGCGCATCATCGTGGGTGATGATGGTCCAAGCTTTCTCTGAACAATTTCATCAGGTTGTGGAGCTTCACTTTTTGTCATGAAAGTCTTGACCTTGTTCAAAAGTTGACGACTTTCTTTGGCATGATCTACAACTGGACCTTTACCACTCAGGTAGGTTCTTCTTGCAGAACACACCCAAAGTCTATCATAACCTTGTTCCAAGAAACTGGGCATTCCATGGCATCATGTGGTTAAGACTGATACGAAGAGCTATCTATATACAAACTTTGAGAGCGATCAAGATATTCCTTATTTACAAAAGACTTGACAAATTCAAAATCCATGAACACTGACAATAGTACATCGTCATGGGCATGATCATCGACATGGTTTGTCTTTGATAACCATCCAGTGACGGGAATACAACAACTTTTGCTTTGCCAACACCCACAGCTCACGGCAGTCAACCAAGGCATTTTGCAACCCTGAGGATGAATAGGCTATTGTAACTTCGCCCGCTTATCGCCGTTGGGTAAACTTGGGCTGGAATAGAAAACGCGAGCATTCCCCATCAGCCAAGAATCTCGGCTTGTGGACGCCCGGCATACTGTTATGTTTTTTTGGCCATTCTCGCTTCTTTTCCTATTTTATTTTCTTCGTCCTACGTTGGACATTGGCAGTGTAACCGACGCGATCATGTTTTACTCGGCGGCTAGGTTTTGCGCTCGATGCAACGATTTCTTTCTCGCTTTGCCTGTCGCCTGTTGAGGCGAGGAGCTTCCCCCAAGAAGTCACAACGAGGATGGCACATCTGGATGGCTATTCTCTTCAATCCAGTTAATGACGGATGGAGCAAATCAGACACTTTGGTCCCTAACAAGCCCCAAAGCGCGTCCTTGACTGCTCTAAGGGGCCTCTCACCAACCTGAGCAAGTTAGGGCCAAGCGTCGGCTGGCAACTTTTGGTGGTGGTAGCGGCTTGGTGATTAAACACTCCAAGACTCTCCAAGTCTTTTCCAAGCCTCCCAAGACCGCATATCCGGCACAGAACGGCTGGTGTTATTTGATCCAGTGTCTCATCAGCCAAGACCGTGACACTAGGGCATATGGGCTCGGCTTGGCCCTGGAAAGTGTTGGTCAGTGGCGTCTGGGCGGGAGAAGTAGAGAGGTCATGGGCTTTTTCTTTCTCCCTCTTTTACGTTGTTCCTTTGCTTCTGTTGCCCACTCTTTGCGGCTGGTTCTCGGTGCTTGCTGGGATCTCTTTTCCCCGTTAAGGGGCCATTACCTACAACTATTGCACTTGTCGTTGTTTGACGATCATGCTGCTGTTACATTTGCTTTTCATGGTGTTTTCCGTTAAAAGTATGGTCACGTCAACAAACAACTTTTGCTATCCTCCATCTACTCAAGACTCAAGCGAGTCGCCTATTGACTTTGACACACTCTTTTGACTGTCCACCTAGGCTTGAACATCAAAGACTACCTAGTAGTGCCTAGATCACTGACAAACGCCTAGACTTGCAGCGGTCAAGGACCCAAGGTGGATATTAAACCAAGAGAAGGGCCAGCCTTGGCGTTTCTCGGCATCCGCCTGTGATAATATTTCGCCAAGCTTTCAAAGGCCTTCAGAAGGGGAGCACAATTGCTTTCCCAGTCGCCTTCTATGCCCGCCATGGAGCAATCCTCTTCTTGTCCGGCTCTTTTGGTTAATTAGCTTCTCGCGTCGTTCTCGTCCTCGCTTGTTCTTTCCTGTCCTTTCCTGTCCTTTCCTGTCCTTTCCTGTCCCTACCTGACTATACCTATGTCCGCGTTTTGCCATTCATATTCTTCGATCCCCCGTCCAAACGGCCTTGACGGACTTGGACTCCGACCTACATCATCTCAACGATACCTACCGCCCCAAATATCGATCACGATTTCATCTACGCTGCGACTTAATATTGCGCTCCGCAGGTGCAGCTTCAGCCTTACGTACGAGATCTAAGGCCCCTACCGAGTACAGGAATACAAGAACAAGAATAAGAGCAATCGGCCACCATCGACTCCAGTCACCGGCTGTATGACCGGATGGACTAGACTGGCGACTGTCGCTGAACTGCCGGGTTGACTACAGGCATTGCGCCTCTTTGTGCAGCTTGTGGTTGAGTCGGCTCCAACGGGCTGATCCGTCCTGTCTAAATCCGGACGCAGCAACCCCGCCGTCATGTTGTTGCTAGAGGAGGCCGTTGATTCCCCCACCCTCTCCGGAGCCGGACTAAGCAGTATCATATCGTCAATATCAGAAATCGAGAGCTCCTTCTCAGCCATTCCGTCCCCGATTGTTTCCCTACCAAGTCCGACACTATGGCCGACCTCGGATGAGACTGCCCCTTCGACAACAGAACAGCTCCCTCCCGATGGGACTTATCCCCCAATGACCACACGCTGGACCGTCCCAGTCAGCTGCACGTGGACTTATAACGCCGACGATGAGCCAGAGCCGGGAGCTACAGGCGCTGTCGCATGGCTAGACCTGGTGCCTGTACCTGGTGCCAAGTCTCTATCGTGCTACCCCGATGGAATGTTTACAGACGATCGGACAGGCGTTTTCAGCCCAGGCACATGCCCCAATGGGTGGACGACTGTGTCACTACGAGTTGTAACAAAGGAGATCAAGGATGACGAGACTACTACGGCTGTATGCTGCTCATCGTAAGTCGAGGTAGTCTGCAAGTCTTTGGACTTTCACGTACTAACCCCTGTAGGGAATACTATCTGGACGGAGACCATTGCAAACGATCAGTGCCAACGGTTGTGGCGGTACCTTATATTTATAATTCAACCGCCAGTACATACGACGTCTTGACCGATTTCACAACACTGTACAGCGCAACGATCGCCGTACATACTATTCGAGCTCTGTTCCAGGAGGAAGATAAGGATGATTTAGGGCTCAAGGACGAAGATGATATCGGAACCGAGAACTCTCCCCAAAAGCTGCCTCTTGGTGCGCGCATCGGCATCGGGGTGGGTGTGGGCGTTTTTGTCCTCCTTCTTGTAGGAGCGGCCGCCTTCTTCCTTCTTCGCCGAGACCGCACTCGAGCCGCAAAGAAGCGATCTCTTGAGCTGGATGCCATGCGCAACAGGGGCAGATGTGACGGGGCAGGAGGCGACTTTTGCGCAGCCTCCAACGGACACAGAAGAGATGGATGCGGGCATGATGTAGAGCCGCCTCCGGCATACGAAGCCGCGACGGACACGGCTAGTATGACGGACAATGACAGTCAACTCAGCGGGGATACAACAACGCGGGACGAAGAAATCCGAGTGCTGCGAGTACAAAAGGAGGTTATTCAGCGCCGTATCGATGAGCTGGAATATAGCGAGACAAATCAGTCTCGCGAAGAGAATCGGCAGTAATGACGTGCGCAGGTCACCTTTCACTTGTTATTTCAAGGGACCTTAAATTTTGGACGGCCGAATCTATGATACCACTTTTCCACGGCTATGGCAAAGTCTTTTTGACTGTAATTCTTTTTGGCCATGGACCGTTTGTCAACCTAGCTAGGTAGTTTTTGTAAGCATACAAGAGAGGGGCCAGCTGATATCTCTTCAGGGATGGAATATGTCATCACTTAGAGGTGGTCTTCTAGGCGATCATTAGAGTATTAATCTTGTATAATGTTGATATATATGATTGAGTTAGTATGTGAGTCGTGACTGCGAGGACCTGGTGTGTGGGTGGAACGAAATGAGGCTATATAGGGTTGATCAGCATTCAAGGGGACGGCCAAATAAACCCGATCCACGTAGTAGATGATGCTTCAAAAGTCTTAATTTAAGTACCTAAGGCATTCGAATTTTATTTACAAAAAAGGATTTTCATAAATAATCTGTCTGTTGTCAAGATGGTGGCTCAAATATCCTTGTCCTTGGACTCTTAAGGGACCCTGAAGATGTAGTCTCATGAGTGAAAGTTTAACATACAGGTTGATTTAGACTTTACATAGGACTCAGACGATACCCGAGCCTTGACTTGATCAGGAAAGCGGAAAAGGGGAGAGACTAGCTTGGTCAAGATTTATTGATAAACGACAGATACGTGACGCGTTCGGACCTGTTTGACACCGATGAGATGTATACAAATCTGCCTTGATGCATCTAACTATTCTATCATGCAACTGATGATCACGTTATTCTCAGTTAGCAGTAGTATAGATAACCCCTGCCATATCAGTAATGTTGAAGCTATTTGCGCATGTCTTTGATGAGGATGGATGCTTGTGATTATCTCGAATTGAGCTGATCCCTATCATATACATCGACAAACCGTAGTGTTGTTCTATAATCCCATCTTGTAGTACACAGTACCTAGTGCATTGAGTTACGATAATCACAACAATTGAGCCTCGTATTTATCAACAACAAGCCAAGCTCTCCTTGCCCACCGGCCTGACGTGGAGGGGTACACTTTTCAATTGGCGGTGAAGCGCCAACGGGATACCTCACCGGCACACCTGTCACAGCTACAGGAGCAAGTACCTGACCTGGAATTCATTCAGGGGATATGTGCTAAAGTTGAACCCCGCCAATGCCCACCCACAACAAACTCCTCCAAACGCCCGCTGGAAAATCATCACCACGCCCCCTTCCTTTCCTCTCTTCCCTCCCTCC
>JABFEV010001414.1:0-14181 GCA_013618395.1 Fusarium domesticum
ATTGCGGGGAGAGCGTCTAGCTAATTCGCCTTGATTATCGAGGAACCGTAGCATCAATGGCTTGGCCAGCGTTGTTAGAGCCACAGTCCGCGAACAGTCTACACTGCCGCCACCTTTTACAGCTGTGTCGGAGATCCACCCCGATGAAATCAATTTAAATACCTCCAAGGCCCCTCATCTCTGGACAATATTTGATCTCCATCGGCCCTCCCCGACACTTCGCTTTACCCCCACCACGGTCACTTCAGTTGCCGCTCATGACAGACTTTTCTGGGGTAGCCCAAATCCCTTTCCCCAAATCGCGGGGGGTTACGGCATGCGAGAAATGTCGCAGTCGCAAGACAAGGTGTGACAATCGGCGGCCAACTTGTGGGTTTTGCCTGAAGCGCCGCTTGACTTGTGTCTACCCAGCCGTTGAGGATGCAAGGTATGGTACAGCCTTTCCATCGTTTAACGATGCCACTTGTTGATCAGTGCTATAGTGGCTCCGTAACGGGTGCGGAGATCCTTCAGGCAATCCACGACTTGACTAAATTAGTCGAGAATCAACAATCTCCCCAGCCGTCACCTGCACAGACAGTTGACTCCGTGTCGTCGGTGTCCCAGCCGATTCCAGCAGGTTGGGGCATACCTCAGAATATTGCCGTACGACCACAAGGGGTTGAATCAATACTTGACTGGAAGATATTCGCCACAGATCGTCCAGCCGCGTGCCTATTCGCTCAGACCAATCCCCCCAGCTTGGGGAGTTACTCGCTACCAGATACAAGCTTCCCTCAGCTCGCCTGGCTTGAGGCCAAGTACATCGATGTGCTCCACATCAAGAATCCCATCATAGACCTTGATGAACTACATCACATGATACTATATATTGCTGAGCATGGATTTGACTGGTCAACACAGGCTTGTCTGGTTGCTCTGGTATGTGCTAACGCAGCCATAACAGGCCCGCATGGCGGGTTTGCTAATAGACTTGAGGCACACTCGTCGCCCGGGCAAGATCAGAAGAGTGCCGAGATGGAACTCTCGATGCAGTTCTGGAGCGTGGCCATTAAACGACTTGGCTATTCGTCAGCCCAGAACAGTGTCCAGGCTGCCCAATGTTTGTGCCTGGCCGGAATATGGTACATGCATCGACTGGAGCCTCTCGAGGCCTGGAAACATTTCAACTTGGCCGGCGCAGCTTGGCATGCTCTCAGTTTGACACAGTTTCCCCATGGGGAACTATCTGGTCAGGGCGCAGGATGCTCCAACGAATTTACCATCATGCAGGCTCTGTGTTTTACCATTTGGAAATCCGAGTGCGAACTGAGGCTGGAACTACCCTTGCCGACGCCGCCGATCCTCGACAACGCTTATTTTCCCCTGACTTTCCCTCAGCCTCCGAGTCTCGGCTCGCATCCGCTCGACCCCGATACCACGGACAGGGAGAGAAGCTGGTATTACTATCTCAGTGAAATTGCGGCAAGGCATCTCATCAACCGGCTGCTACAGATGAGCTCGGAGGTGCCCGATTTTCCAACCGAGAAGCATGTTCGCCGAATGATCTCGCAAGCCAAGCTGATGGAGTCTCAAATTTCTGACTGGCATTCATCACTTCCTCCAATGTTCTACTTCGACATTCCAGAGGGATATGAAGGAGACCTTATTGTCGACCCCATGATTTTCATTCTGCGACACCGATACATCTCTCTTTGCGAGCTTGTCTCGCGACCATTCGTTCGACTCTGCGTGGACCAGCTGATAGACGAGATGGATCCTTCACTTCACGCTTCGATTGCTTCGTACGCATCCCAATGCGTGCGATTCTGCATGTTAAAGCTCGATAAGGTCGCAGGACATCGACACCAAGGCATTTGGTACGGCATCCGAATGGCGACGAGCTCTTCTCTAATCTTAGCTGCCGTCGACAGAGCCCAACGCCAAGCAGGGGATTGTCAGACTCCCCCCGTCTTGCAGAGTTTGACTCTACCGGAGAACTGGAGAAATAGAGTCAGACAAGGCGCGGGGTCAATACGGCTGTACTTGGATGTGCCGAATGGCGGCTGCTCTAACCTGAAACAAGTATTGGAGGCGGTAGTACTGGAGGCACTTCTGGATTGATTCTCTGTACCTGCAATCTGATAGGCTCGTTATCCGATTGCTTCTCCAGTCCCATGACTTGGTGTGTCGGGGGGTGCTCCCCGACGCTTCCCCACAACGCTCAGAATCGGGGATCGTTCCCAGGCTCTTGCATGTATACTACATGTTTATTATCTGCACAGCATATAAGCTTACCAACTGCCTTAGCCCATTCTGGGAATTGAAGTTTTCTTTAGTTTTTTCATTATCTCTAATTTCACGACCGCAGCCATGGTTCTAAAGAAACAGGCCCCTAACGGCGTTTCAGCCAACTTTGACGTTGAACATGTCATCCAAAATGCATCTGTCTCAGACAAAATATCCCTGTTGGCAGGTAAGTAATTGACACACCGATCTTATCAAGCACTACCTCAAACAATCGCTATTTCGGCTTGCTAACTTGCGTCGCTTCAGGCCGGGACTTTTGGCACACAAACCCTCTCCCAGCATTCGACGTTCCGTCTATCCGCGTCAGCGATGGGCCAAACGGCGTACGAGGTACCAAATTCGTTGACGGCGTGCCAGCAGCATGCTTGCCCTGCGGTACCGGTCTAGCAGCCACCTGGGATCAGGACCTCTTATATAAGGCAGGCATTCTGATTGGCAATGAATGTAAAGCAAAAGGCGCCCATAGCTGGCTTGGCCCTACTGTTTGCATTCAACGCTCGCCTTTAGGTGGTCGCGGTTTTGAGTCAATGGCCGAGGACCCCTATGCCACAGGCAAATTAGCCGCCGCATATATCAACGGCGTTCAGTCTACAGGCGTGGTATCTGTTATCAAACATTGGTTTGCAAATGATCAAGAGCATGAAAGAGTTGGTGTCAACGTAGTTGCTAGTGAGCGTGCGCTGCGGGAAATCCATATGCTTCCCTTCCAGATCGCGCTTAGTGACGCGACACCTGGCGGCGTTATGGCATGTTACAACAAGGTCAATGGAAAGCACGTGTCCGAAAACCAAGAATTCCTAGATGGCCTCCTCCGCGAGGACTGGAAGTGGAAGGGTCTTATTATGAGCGATTGGTATGAACAAAGGCCCATTGCCATCCCAAACGATGTTTAATACTAATATTCCTCACTTTAGGTTCGGTACCTATTCTACTGCTGAGGCCGTTAACGCAGGACTGGATCTTGAGATGCCAGGGCCATCGCGACAGCGAGGCCAACTCCTGGACCTTGCCGTGTCAACACGAAAGGTATCCCGGGCGACTATAGATACTCGCGCGCGCAATGTCCTCGAATTTGTTCAGAGATGCAGCAAGGTTGCTGTGGCTGCTGAGGAAGGCGGACGAGACTTTTCCGAGGACAGGCAACTCAATCGACAGCTGGCCGGGGACAGCGTCGTCTTGCTTAAGAACGAGCATGGCCTCCTACCCCTCAAGCAACCGTTCAAAAGCATTGCCTTGATCGGACCCAACATGAAGAATACTTCATTTTGCGGAGGTGGTTCTGCCTATCTTCAACCCTATTACACCGTGTCTCCCTATGATGGAATTGTCAGCCAACTACCACCTCATGTCGAGATACGACACGAAGCCGGTGCTTCAGCAAGCGGATGGAACCCTCTCCTGCAAGGTAATGACATCACAACGCCAGAAGGGTTACCAGGTATGCGAATACGGTTCTACAGAGACGGTCCTACCGTACCAGACCGAGAGATCATTGATGAGAGCCTGCTGCCTGATTCTTCGTGGCTATTAATGGGCTACTCACACTCGAAGCTGGAGAGGCTTTTCTACGCAGATGTGGAAGGCGATTTTGTCAGCCAAGAGACAGGGCCCTTCGAGTTTGGCCTAGCCGTCTATGGCTCTGCTCGACTTTACGTTGATGGTCGACTCTTGGTCGATAATAGTGAGGTCCAGAGAGGAGGCACATTCTACTTCGGCAAGGGAACCCTGGAGGAAAAGGCCGAAATGCACCTCACGCAAGGTCAAAAGTATCGAATTAAAGTCGAGTTCGAAAGCGCACCATCGTCTAAGCTTGTCAAGCCAGGTGTGGTGAACTTTGGCGGTGGTGCGGGAAGAATTGGATTACTGAGTGCAGTTGACCCTGAGATCGGTATCCAAAAGGCTGTTTCTGCAGCATTGCAATCAGACGTGACAATTCTCTGCGTCGGAATGACCAGGGATCAGGAGTCTGAAGGTTTTGATAAGCCACATATGAATCTCCCTGGATCGCTTCCTCGGCTTGTGTCAGCCGTCCTAGCTGCCGTTCCCGACACTATCGTCGTGACGCAGAGTGGCACTCCATTCAACATGCTCTGGGCTGAGAAGGCCAAGACGCATCTGCATGCTTGGTTATCTGGCAACGAAACCGGAAACGGTATCGCGGATGTCATGTTTGGAACGACCTCCCCTAGCGGAAAACTCCCACTTTCCTTCCCCCGACGTATAGAGGACACGCCGACCTACCTGAACTTTGGAAGCGAGAGGGGTCGTGTACTCTATGGCGAAGATATTTATGTTGGGTATCGGTACTACGAAAAGGTAGATCGAGATGTGCTATATCCTTTTGGGTGAGTGAACAAACCTCTTCTTTCTTGTTGTAGCTTTGCTAACATGATCTACTCAGTCACGGCCTGTCCTACACTACGTTTACTTACAACAACTTGAACGTCACGTCTGTACACGTGAGCTTCGAACTTACCAACTCAGGATCCGTGTCTGGAGCTGAAGTTGCTCAGCTTTACATAGCTGCCGACGAGGCCACGTCCTCGATTCAGAAGCCCAAGAAAGAGTTGAAGGGCTTCAAGAAGGTCTATCTGCAAGCAGGCCAGACGCAACGGGTGGAAATTCCTTTAGATCGGTTCACGACGGCGTTCTGGGATGAAGAATTACATTGCTGGGTTTGTGAGAGAGGCGTCTACAAGGTTTTGGTAGGAACAAGCAGTAAGGAGATGCTGCTGGAGGGGGAGCTGCATGTGGAAGAAACTACCCGGAGGAGTGGTCTTTGAATAGTGTTTGAATAAAGAAGAGTCTGTATAGATTCGTTTTACCAAAGCTGATTAGAAGAGATGTAGTCTGACGGTACTGAAATCACCATGTTTAAAGTCCGTCTCACACATGCATTGTTTCCAACATTAACCGCTAGGCAGCCCGCACGTTGAAAGCAAACTTCAAAGTATGTGAATAAACGGACGGACCTTTGTACCTGTTTCCTCTGCGAATTCAACATGGTACCTCTTACCTGTAGGACTAGATCGCCACTCTAGAAGCCTTCGTCGGGAAACTTGTGCGCTTTCTTTTGTCTAAAGCCTAGAAATCATCCTCGACCCCTCGGCAATTACCCTGCAACATCATGGACAGCTACCGCCATCTAAGTGGCAGACTGACCAACCGCATTCAGGTTGGGCTCGAAAAAGCGATCCACCCACATCGCTAGCGATAAATGGCCCCTGCTAGCGTATGCAACCTGCTGACGGAACGCAGAGAATTTGGGTTTGGCATCGGGGAGCCTCCGCCGACGATATAGACGGACTTGGTCAGGTTGACTCCGATGGCGATCCCTGAGAAATGCAGTTATGGTGACATTAATTTCTTGGTTTCGCGTAAAAATCGTTGCCCTAAAAAATTATATCAATCTCAAACTCGAGCTCAATGGTAGTTAAATATCACTCTTCTCTTTCGACTGCTCGCTCGTTGTCTCATCGCCATCAGCAGCACGCATATGGTGCCTCGCGATTTGTCTATACGCTGACCATTAACACCACATTCTCTGAGACTACGGAACCATGCCTAAGGATATCGAATCGAGTGCGCAGGATACTGCTCCGCCAGTCACAACAATGGTAGAAAAGGGGGATCAATGGAGCTCACATCAGTCGCCAAGTGATGCTGCGGATTGGGATGGACCAGACGATCCCGATATGCCATTGAATTGGCCCAAGTCAAAGCGATGGCTCAACATCATGATGGTGTCAGTACTGACACTGCTAACGTTTGTGCTCCCCATCAAATAAAGAATCTCCAACGTCGAGTCCGTATGCTAATGCAGACCTTCAAAACTAGACCATTTGCGTCTTCAATGATTGCACCCGCAATCCAGCTTATCATGGACGACATGGGTGAAACCAACCCCAACATAGGTTCATTCACGGTATCGATTTACCTTCTCGGCTACGCTTTCGGTCCTCTCTTCCTAGGCCCCCTCAGCGAAATCTACGGTCGTCTTTTGATATACCATATCTGCATGTTTCTCTTCCTTCTTACAAACATCGCATGCGCCTTATCCATCAACATGCCCATGCTCATCATCTTCCGTCTCCTAACCGGCTTGGCGGGTGCTTGTCCTTTGACTATTGGTCCTGGTAGCGTCGCCGATTGTTTTGGACAGGAAGAAAGAGGTCGGGCTATGGCTATTTGGACAATGCCCGTGTTGCTAGGTCCAAGTCTTGGACCCGCGGTTGGTGCTTATGTCTCAAGATCTCTAGGGTGGAGATGGAACTTTTGGCTTCTTGTCATATTGGTAAGATGATGAGTGCTTCAATCCAGTTATGTCTGCTTGTGTTGACTTTTTCATTCTAGACGGGGGCTGTTCTGAGTATTTGCGTTTTCGTCCAGAAGGAAACTCATCCTCCAACTGTTCTAAGAAAGAAGCAGAAGAAGCAACAGAAGCAAAATGGCAATGGTCGCTCATTACCTGCCACTCATTCCGACATACCGCATCGCCAACTCATCAAGAAAAGTCTAGCTCGCCCGCTAAAGATGCTTTTCTTATCGCCAATCGTATTCGGCCTCTCCCTCTTAACCGCAATCGCTTACGGAACCTTGTACCTTCTATTCACAACCGTCTCCGAAGTCTTCCAAACTCAATATGGCATAGTCACTAACGTCGGCCTTATTTACCTTGGTTTTGGCTGCGGTCAAATCGTTGGTCTTGTGCTCTTCGGCCTGGTCTCAGATCCAATCCTGAGGAGAATGGCAGCTGGAGGTGGCGAGCTCAAACCTGAGTATCGTCTACCGCTAATGATCCCTTGCAGTGCCATAATTCCACTTGGGTTGTTGGTGTATGGCTGGACGGCCCAGTATCGGGTTTTCTGGTTTGTCCCTGTTATCGGCACCTTCATGATTGGCTTTGGGATGATTACCGTGTTTACATCTGTGAGCACGTATCTAGTTGACGCGTTTCCCACTTATGCTGCTAGTGCTACAGCGGCAAATACTGTACTAAGAAGTATTGGTGGTGCGCTTTTGCCGCTTGCTGGCCCGAAGATGTATGCTGCACTTGATCAAGGGTGGGGAAATACGTTGCTAGCAGGTGTGTCTTTTGGTATGATTAGTATGATAGTCGTATCATACAAGTACGGGGAAAGATTAAGAACAAGCTCAAAGCACCAGCTAGACTAGCCCTAACATCCATCAAGTCTGTTCGAGGTCTTTTAGGCCCCCCTTGCTTTTGGGCCCTCTATTAAGTTCTAGTGAGAAAATCTATCGGCCATTGCCAACGCAGGCCCGAATCATGCACCGCTCTAGCAACCGCAACCTGAGATCAGACTTCTCGGTACTGCTACTGGTCCTCCTTGTCCACTTTGCACTTCTCGACTAGATCGGATAAGGAACTATACCTGGACTGAACCTCTGTCATGTTTCCTTGGCCAAAGGTCGCAGGCGATGGCAGTGGACCAAGACCAGGACTAGAGCCCAGCGGTCTTGTGATGAAAGGCGACGGCTGATTAAAGATATTACCTGTAACAGAGCTTTGGTGCGAGCCAAGGACATGGGTGTCATTCTCCCACCAGTTTTCATTGCCGGATGCAAAGGGGTTGTAAGGGATTGGGGTAAGGGGAGTAGCTGCATGCCTGAACCGAAGCCGGGTTTGCGGTGTAGTCGGAAAACTTGGACTGTTGTTGAAGCGCAGAGCAGTTGGCGAGGACAAGGGAGAGATGCTCATTCTCTTCATCAATCTCTCGACCTCTTCATCACCAATCTGCATTTCATCCATCTCATCGGCGAGCGACCCAGCTCTCAAGCGGGATGTCGATGGCTGAGAAGTGCTTCCTGTTTGGAAGGTCCCAGTAGGGGATGCAGGTGTGTTGCCAACGTGGTATTAATGGGCAGTGTGAGGGGTGGAAGGGAGGGAGCTTTGTGCAATCTGCGTAGAGTCATTGGTGTTGAAACTGCGAGTAGGCCTGTTACCGAAGTTGATGGCGTGGCGAGACGAGCGGGGAGTGGAAAGGTTGGAGGTACCCATCCCGGAACGAAAGTCATTAGTAACGGGAGACTGGGTGACTGGGCTTCCAAAGTCAAAGAAACGGTGGAATGTACGGGGGGGAGATTGTACGGAGGCTTGTTTACCAGGGGCACAATCATTAGTGGAAAGGCTACCAAGATTGAGTTGACTCTTGTCATCACCAGTGTCTTGATGTCTGCCGGCATCACCACGACCATCTCTTTTGTTGCCGTTTTGTCGCTGACGATGACCTCTCCTGGCTCGCTCTCTTCTCCTCTCGATCCAACACGATATATCTTCGACCGATCGGAAGTTTCGACTAATAACTTGGGTATTCCAGTGATAACGCTTCTTGTCGCCATCAGGGACCGACACAAAGGCACCCCCTCTTGGTGATCTCTTTGAGCAGGCTGAATGAAGGCTTTGTAGCCGTTCTTGGCTATGACGGATGTCAGCAACGACGCGCGACAAGGGTGGGGGGAGACACGCAGCGAAGAACAGCGCCGAACCCATCAGCATACTTGAACGATATCCCGCTGGCTTCCCAAAGCTGTTCTTGGATGGGCGTATTGATGGCCATGTCGGGAGTGATCTTTTGGATACAAAGGTTGTTAAACAGAACAGCTTGGAGATCGGCGCATAATCTCGGACGAAAGATCTCTTTACGCTGGTACTGGTTCATGTACTCCCGTACGGGAAAACCGGCAAAGAACTAGGACATTCAGAAACAGGACACGGAGGATGCGATGGGATTATGCTAGATGATTTGCGTATGTCTTTTCCATTGCGAGCGCGTTCCTTACACATGCTGATGAGTGAGCTTGTTTAGCGGCAGTAGGGATCAGAGCCCAGGTTGCGTGGCACCGGACAGAAACTGGGCGGACGAGCAGGAACGACTAGAGTAGATTTCAGGGAGATGAAGATACAGAACCATGTGAGGACAGAAACAATTGGCAAAAGAGACGGCGATGGTGTTCAGTTGACTGTCGAGAGATGATCAAGCTACCAGAGGGAGAAGGAAGAGAGAAGGGTAAAAGATGGCTGGGACAAGTGTATATACCCAAAGAAAAACCATCCCACCAACTCTCAGAGAACACTCAACGCCATCCAACGCGAAAGCTACCTCGACCAACTCATAAACACGGCCTCTACCCGGACACTCTACACAGTAGCGCACGACGCCTGGACCGCCTTGTCTGCATCAATGTTTGCTTCTATACCACCCAAGTTTCGGTCAGATGTCATTCTCAAGACTATTGCGGAGCGTATGCAGCTACCTGTCAAGATACGGTACGTGGGGTGCTGTGCCATCCAGGGGGTTGGGTTAACCGGAGCATCAGTCCCGGGCTACACGAAGCAAACCCATGAACCATGCTCGTGAGAAACTGCAATAGTCCTAAAGAGCACGTTCATCGGGTGATTTACTCACACGGAGTTACGGGGTACTAGAGTCCGTAGAGCTACACTCCAAGCTGCCCACGGGGGGCTACTCAGGCAACCTGGCTCTAGAGAGCTACACTTTGACAGCAAGCCTCGCGTAGAGCTATCGCAACGGCAATGCTCCGAGGGGCTACGTTGCAACTCGCACTCTAAAGAGCTACTCCAACAACACATTTCGAGGAACTACACAGAAACCAAAGCAAACGAGGTTCTTTCTTCAACAGAGCCTGTGGCAAGGAGGCAGACTCCTGAGATGTCGTCGCCGTCAAATGAAGACACTGGCCGAAGAGTTGCTTGCGATCTCGCCACAGAATTACATGACCTGTAGGTGGTCAGGCTAAAGACAATGACATTGTGCGGCGAGATATGGTGGACGCGTGAGTTTAGAAGATTAAAAGCGCATTCCTTGAGATTGCAAGGTGATTATTGAAGAGAGAGGGTTGGAATGGGCCTTTGTTCATCACTGGTCTCCATCCACCAGCCAAATGCAGCTAGAGGGCGTTTGCCACATGTTCACTGTGAGCTAAGACTATGGCCTTTCGCCGCTGCACTTCTGAGTTTCCAAGATGGTCCGTGATGTTAAGAGGTGACATGGGCAGGGGAGGCCATATGTTAGTCGGTCGCGATAGCAGCGGTAAATGCGACAAAGAACACGAAGCACAACTCTTTCCCACGTCTTGCTAAAGACGTGAACGATGGGGCTGGTGAGTCTATCATAGCTCCAGTTGATGACAGATGCGGTGTTGAAGTATCAGAGATGGAGGATCATGAGGACGTGGTCTTGATACGTCTAATTATGGTGACCTGACCGAGGAGCTTTCGAATGGTGATATCAAAAGTCTCCAGGGTGATGAAGATGCAGGTGGAAGATATAGGCAGCTAATAGCGGATGATGGCGTAGTAGCGTAGAGACTAGGCAGGCCATGGTAGGATCTAGGTGAGACTAGTCAAGTGTGAGTTTCCGGATGTCCAAACAACAACGGATGCATGCCTACATGTATAAAGGTAAAGAACCTGTCTGGGACGGTGCGGATAGTGAACAGCTGAATCTATTTATACGCAGCTAGCTAGCACGAACCTTTCATTCCGATGTATTAGCTATTAGCTCATTTATGTAAGTGCGGAGGTTATAGGGAAGGGGTGTTTAGTGACGAAGATATGTAGCGTTGGAAGGCTGTTTGGCAAGGTGGAGGTAGGTAGAAGGGTATAGTGTAAGAGGAAAGACTGCAGTGCAAGAGGAAAGATTAAAGGCGCTAGCCTATGGGGGATTAAAACACCAGAATAAAAGACACTTGGCAGGTTTACGACGTAAGTGAGGTATGCTTTGTGGAAGGGTGCGAAGACGCAAGAGGTTAAGCGGTACAGCGGACATAGAGAATAGATGGGAAAAGAGCAAAACACAAATAGTTAGTAAAATGAACCAAGATAGGGCCCAAGTGTTTGGAGCAGGCAATAAGAGTCGGTCAGTTGACGAACAGCCTCAGGGAATACATCAAAGGCTGGCGTAAAGGCTACTTGTCACGAATCAATACATGTACATGTAAGTAGCGAACCCGATACATCACGTAGACAAGACCCTCCAGCCTACTTATCACTCAACGCCTTCCCCCTATCACTCATTGCCCATCAACCCCCCAGCTTAGACAGAGCCAAGCTCGTTTCTATAAATGCAGAGATGCGATGGACCTCTGATTCCCAGTACAAAGGCGCCTCAGCAGCATATCTGTATTTCTCGGTCGCATCGTGCAAGTCTCGTCTACTCTGTTTGATATCGCGGATCGCTTGTGCTCGGGTTGGGTTTCTAGAGGAGTGGGCTAAGGCAGTGGGTGTTAGTAAAAAAGACATGCAAAGGCGAGGGAGTATAGATACGAGCAATAGAGGACAGAATGTTATAGAGCACCCACTAGCTAAAGCAGGACAGTATTGCTGAATAATAGAGTCAATCTCAATGCGCAGGTCCGGACAATGCTGGGCGAGATATCTCAAGAATTCGGCTGCAAACTCTAGATCGGTACGGAACGAACGATACAGATCTCGTTCCTTGCGAGCAGTAAGCTCAGGGTTCATCCGTTCCGGATCGGAGTGCAAGTCTGCCGTCGCAACATCACTCAAGTCCGAGGGCCACTGACGGGGAGAAGGGGCCTGGAAAGAGTTGTTTCGGTGAGCGTTAGCGGGCATGGGAAGCCACCGACGATAAACGCTGATCATAGCATCACGCTCGCGCTGGGTGAGGTCCGATAGGTCTAGGTTTGGATCGAGAACTCGCTGGAGCGTGGAGGAAGTGATGCTATGAAAGGAGGTGCGGAAAGGGTTGTTGGACATGATGGCGAGGGATGGGGGGGATAATTAAAAAGTTAAGGATTGGGGAATATTAGACTTGGACGATAGAGAAGGAGATGATGAGGCTTTAAGAGATGACTTTAACTATTAAAGCTTGGATCTCTTAAGTGATAAATCATTGCGAAACTTGCGACGAACCTGGTTGACTAGGGCTGCCGTCAAGTTAAACAAGTCAAATCTGGAGGTTATGTTGATTTGATTTAGTCTAAAAGAGGGCTTGGCTTTGATTGATTTGGTAAATTTGCTATATATTTGACTTAATATCCTTAGAAGCTATTAAGAGCATCACAATAATAGAATAGTAACTCACAGGCAGGTTACAAGTTAACCTTTTCGTACCTCTATTCTCTTATAACCACCTAGTATTATAGCACACCTATGTACCTAATTCTTTAAGCATTAAATCTGCTCTATCGTACTTAAAGCCATCGCAAGCCGCTAAGAGGTTAGGGTTAGCTTTGCTAAACTAAAGGCCCTCTTATAGTCGGCAGCTATCGCCGGGATCACAAGAATATCAAGTATAAGTTAACTAATAGTACGATAAGTCTCCCGCTGCGTTAATTACTAAGCCACCGGATCGACCACTTCCGGAAGAAATAACCTATTAAGATAGCGTGATAGCTTAGTCTCTTCTTATATTAGTCTCTTTAATTAACGGGTTAGGAGCTATTAGTTAAATTCGCTGCTTTTCGTGTATTATTAAGCTAAAAGGGGGTTGCGGAAGCTACTGCGAGCAACCTTGCCTAATGCCTTATGAATTATGCGATCCCGATACTATTTGTCCTAATAGAGGTAAAGTTCCTCCTTAGCCTTAATTAACCAGAGCTATTGCTCTGGGCTGCTCTATTAGTCTTTTAACTATTATATTTCTAGGCCTAAATAAAAGAGAATAGCGGCAGCGTAAAGTGATTCTCTAAGCTTATTATAATAAGAATTAAGCTTCTTCCAACTATTTATTATAGAGAGCCGAAAGTATTGTCTAGAAGAATTAGATAGACCTTTAAGTCGCTATTGTAGAATCGGCAGAGTAGATTGGGTGTATTTATCGCGGATATAAATAGGGATATGCTGCTCGGCTGCTAAGACTGCGGCCTTTCCGTTCCGACAGCTGCATTTTTCGAGAGAAAGGCACGGATATCGTAATACTTAGTGATAGCCCTATTAATTATTAAGTAGTGGAGTTCCATTAAGTATCGTTAT
Organism: Fusarium domesticum; assembly: GCA_013618395.1. Classification (NCBI taxonomy): domain Eukaryota; kingdom Fungi; phylum Ascomycota; class Sordariomycetes; order Hypocreales; family Nectriaceae; genus Fusarium; species Fusarium domesticum. Next base: position 13,268 of record JABFEV010001414.1, read on the forward strand.
TTATTTTAAGCTATAGCTTAAAGCTTGACTTCTCGTAGAGTATAAAGCCCTTATCGCTATCTATAGCCTCACGAACAATAGCTTAAAAGTACTCACTATGTTATAGAGAAGACCTCACCTACTTTACAATATTATAAAGCTTGCTAATAGGACCCTTAGTATGCTATAAGCAAAGCTTATTGTTATAGAGGTTAGCGGCCTTAACAGTTTAAGACTCTTGCTTAAAGGCCTTACTATCCTCGCTATATAAGAAGGCTCTCCTAACAAGGTTAAGTATATAGCTATAGCAGCGAATTCGTCGGTGTTTAATATCCCGGTCTTTAAAGATAGGATAAAGTCTCCGGAAAAGCTCTTCCCTATAGGTATTATTATTCTTAGCGCTATTAGCGATAAGGGTTCCTAGCTATTAATTAATTCTCTAATGCTTTAATATATTAAGTAACGTAAGAGCGATATTTATGCCGCTATAAGCGCCTTGTTGCTGCCTTATCGCAAGAAGCCGCTGCTGCTAATATCCTTTGGGATTAAGAAAGTAGGCAGAAATAGCTAGGATAGCATAACAGCTAGGTCTAGAGATTATATGTAACATTTATCTTCGAGATCGCGTTATAAAGCGTATTGTATATAACTTGCGTCTGTGTGTTGTAGACCTTTAAGAGCCGATTCCGCTATGCGGTGCGGCCCCAGTCTATATTGCTATAGAGAGCCGGGTTTGCTTAGATTAAGGCCCTTAAAGGAAGGGGTCGTTAAATATATCGAAAGGTTAGTTACTATTTATAATAAAGGCGATTAATAGCTCCTCGATCGTCTCTTTTTAGCTATATATAATAAAGTCAAAGCGCGGTGGCTTAGCAGCTAGTAGAGGATAGTCTAATAAGTTAGTTGTGTTAGATAATAAACGTAGTACTTTAAAT
>JABFEV010001420.1:0-22836 GCA_013618395.1 Fusarium domesticum
ACTAAGAACTGTAAAGACTAACATGTGCAAAGCATCTCCCTCCAACACAATACGCTATTGAGTGACTTTAGCCGGCTTGGTCTCCTTGAGGAATACTTCCTGTAACTACTTCTCGCAGATCTAGGTATTGGCCCCAGCCCGTAGGCGTGCAATCATATGCCCAGTGAGGAAAAGGATCCGGAAACCATTGCCCTTGGAGGTTTAATCCTGGAAATATAATGCAGGAGGTCAGGCGTCTTCCAGAAGCGGTTGGTTCCTGCCTCTATAGCTGATACCCAATCGCGACAATCACTCTCTGTGACGATTGCCTGGCCAGTATCCAACCTTCTAAGCACTTTTCTTGACTTTGTTATGCCTCCCGTAAGCCCATGCTCATCCACATTGACGATTCGATTGGAGCCGACATGGAGTGTGCGTACTTTCTCTTCTAGAGAGTAAAAAAAAACTGGCTGATAGTCTCGGGAGTAGCCTCTTTAGAATGGGCGGCCTCGAGATATGTAGATGACTTTATCTTGATCTCTGGGTTGCGCTGTAAGAAGCGTGATACCCAATTCTTCCTAATGGGCGTGTACTTGAATTAGGGATCGGCAATCTCTTGTACAATTTCGCGTAATTCATGGCAGCTAGGGGCCCGGCCAGCGCTTTCTTCAACCTCAATCCATTGCACAAGCACCTTCTCTTGCGCCTGTGATAGACTTTATGCAGTCTCATGCCCTCTTCGATAACCCTTTATGCCTTTTAGTCGGCTTCGGATGGTTGACGAGGGTATGCGAAGGTCTGCATCTATATGGCTTATTTTCTCCCTATTTTCATGCTGGAATTGAACTTCAGGCATAATTTTATCAAGTGCAAGACTGTGGGAAGCCATTGGAGCAAAAATTAAATTAATTGGATAGATATTGATTGAAGATTTGTAGAGTGTTGATAATGTTGTCAAATGTGAGATTGTGTATTCATCGTCTTCCTTCCTATTTCGAATCCGCTCTTCCTCTATCCTAAATAGGAAAATGCCATCCTTCTTCTAATTGGTCTGTATTACCAAAGAATCATGGGTCCGACTACAGGATCCTCCGCTCCCGTGCTCATGTGATAACTTGGCAATTGCCTCATTCGGCAATGTCGCAAAAGTGAGGCCCGTCACTTTCGACAAATGTTACTACGAGCACGCGTCGAGAAATAATGCACGAGAAAAAGGGGGGGTTTGCGCGAGAGTGCGGGACTGGACGTTAGTTGGCCTGATGTTCCCGAATAGAAAACGAAGATGAGGAAGAAGGATTTGTGACAAGGGTAACGTGTGGCTAGAAAGATAAAAATCAACCAAGATTGCATAGTTGTAATACATAAAATGCTTCGGGGTCTTTAGTAGTAGTAACGGGGACCATGTTCTCGGGGATTACTACTATTAATAGAGGATTCCATTGTTGGTGACCGTCAGGATGCCTCCGTTGAATAAGGACGGGCTAGTTAACGTTAGTGGCTAACGTTAGTTAGTGGTTAACTTTAGGGGCAAGACAGAATAGTGATGGGGTGTGGCCCAGAGCTGTTGGATTAGAGGATTGGTGTACTATGATGTAGTAAGTTTTCCCTTTTGGTGGGCTGGAAGATAGAGCTAGTGATGGTGGGCTTGAAAGATGATTGCTGTTCTGGGATGGATTGAATTGCCGCCTTAGAGTGTTGTTTTTGGGATGTCCTTGCTATTGAGTCTGTTGAAGCGTGACGGGGTTGGAGCCAAACAGTAGGTACGTACTGCGTGGTGGTGATCAGTGATGGTGATTTCCTGATTAGATTCAGCCCTGCCTTTTTTCCCTCCTCCTCCATCTTCTCGGCTGATGATCCTTAATCTCTAACGTTCGGGATCCAACCCTCCGCTCTCTCCCTAGCTTGATATTTTCTTCCCTTTCGATGATGTTCTTCAACAGTGGGAGCCCCCAGTTTATTTACTCAATACTGACGCGCTATTACTACCAAACGATAAACTACACAGCTAAAGCAGACAAGGATGGCTTGGAATGGTCAATGATAGTTCCCAACTATCCCTCAGCCTCAACGCCATTACCCATGTTCCCCCCCCCAAGCCCAGGGTTAACACAAGCATTCTCCCACTAGTGTCAACTAAGGTTAGCCATCCCCTGATTTCTCGCGGCCTGGACCTATTCCTGGACGGTAGTTTGGAGATTGACCAATAGACATGCACGCTTGCATCGTTGCTTTGCATCCTTTTCACTTGGCACTCCCGTGGCTTGCTTGAGGCTTGGATGGGGTGGTCGAGGCGGTTGAAAGGTGACAATGGTTTTATGTAGGAGCCTCCCCCCACACTTCTTCCTCCCCTTCGTTCGCAAACATCTTTTACCGGAGCCTCATCTATCAAATTCTCGGTATATCTGGGCCAGGTCGGTCATGTACTCCTCACAGGCTGGCATTAACGCCCCAGCACACGAGTACGATGCCCGTTACGAACCACGCGCGACTGACAGCAGGGCGTCTTGGTCTGACGGAGCGAGTACACTCCCACCCTCGCCTCGAAAGAAGGGGAATTATCGCCCGACGCCTTTGAGATGGTACTTTATTCTTTTCCACGTTCTTCTCCTCATGGCTGTTATGGGCGTCGTCATTTGGGCCAAGAAGGAAATGCCCCATTCTGACAGCACCGCTGTTATCGAGCACAAGAGATCTGAGCCTCAGCAACAATACAAGAGAGACGACGATGACGATGAAGATGACGACGACAATGATGTTCAGGCTCGTCTCAGGACATCGTACATTGTCCAGGACACCTCCATGGTTGTCACTGTTCCCGGTACGACGGGCAAGTTCACCGATACCCTCACATCGACGTCCTTCACTACCTACTGGACTCCCTCAGAGACCATCAAGGACGGCTCAACGCACACGGAATGGGATGTTGTCATCCAGACAAGCGCCGTCGCAGAGATGTATGTCATCACCAAGCAAGGCTCCGTGTCCGAGAATACGCGCTACAGTACAAGTTTCGAATACGTTGTCCTTGCTCCCTCGGGATCAGGTACTCAGGGCTTGATCGGACACAGCTCAGCCAACACACATATGTATACCTTTATTGATACCGTGACACTCTCTGGCGAAGAAATCACCAGCTATTCAACTATCGGCCAAGCTTACTCCATCAGTCAAGCCACCACCATCGTCGAGGATGGCGTCACAAAGACCACATCATATGCCGTGACCGAGGCATACAGCACAGCCGAGTTATACAAGACCGGCACTACGACAGCTCCTGCGACAACGTACATCTCATATGGAAAAGTCACAATCACATCCATCTACACGGATCCAGCCCAGCCCAAGCAAAAACCTCTCGACAAACCGACCCAGAAGCCGACCGAGAAGGTCGTTGATGTAGTGACCTTCAAGCCGGACCAGACTGTTAAAAAGGTCGAAAAAGTCGCTCCTGTGACAGTGGTTACAGAGGTTCAAGACGTCGAGACACTGGTCATCTCGCAGGAACCCGAGACCGTGTATTCAGAAGTACCAGCCTACGAGACCATGGTCGAAGAGGTCATGACAGGCGAGGATGGCATACCCAGCACGAACCAGTTCTGGTCAACTATCAGTAGCTCGCTGGCTATCGTTACCAAATCAGCTGAGCCCACAACCGTCGTTACAACCAAGTCAGCCAAACTCGTAACCATCACATCCGACCGCGAAGGGTCTACAACTCTCTACTCAACAGTCAAGGGCACCACAAAGACATACTCATCCCTCAGAACCGTGATGCCGACGGGTGTCGAAGAGGCCGAAGCAAAGGGAACCGATGGATCCGTCGAGGTAAAGAAGGTATATGAACTCACTCAAGCTGATTACTTCCTCGGACGTTTCCTTCCCCCTTTCCTCTCCGTTATTTTGTCCATCCCAGCTCGTATCATCGACCTCAACGCTCAGCAGTACCAGCCTTTCCACGCCATGACACGCGCCAACGGAGCTATGGGGTCTCTCTCTATGAACCTCCACTTCAGCGGATGGACAGGCTTTCTTAAACCTCTTTCTATCCTCGTCAAGGGCCAACCCGTCACCTTCATCACCATGCTCATCGTCTGGTGCAGCGCCGTCATGACTCCCCTCGCCACCGAAGCCATTGGTCTTAAAATCCACGGCCGGTGTAAAATCACCGCTATCGAAGGCTGCGCCGCCGCTCTCGGTGTCTCAGAGGTCCCCACGCGCATCCTCCTCGCTCTACTCAGCTTCATCATAGTTCTCCTCTTTGCGCTACTCTTCTTCCTGCGTGGATGGGAGACAGGCCTGCACGCGAACCCGTGGAGCGTGGCAGGTATTGCGTCCCTGGCGTCGAACCGCGCTATTCGTCCGCAGAGAGCCTCGGAGCGGAAAATCGCAAAGGAAATGGCAGACAAATGCTACGGATTCGGTTACTTCGAGAATAAGCTGGGGCAGACTGAGTATGGTATTGTGTTATACGACGATGCTGCCCGGGTCTTTGAACGACAGAGACCCATTTCCGAGGCGAGTTCGCTTGACTCGACCATGATCGATGACGGCGCGCATAAGAGGCAGAATCCTTTCATTGCGCTGAGCTTTGCGTGGCGGTTTGTGTTTTTACTGTTCTTGACTGGACTCATGGTTCTTATCCTCTACTATCACTTTACGCTTACCAAGGAGTCGACTTTCAAGACTTTTATGAATAGTCAGACTTTCGGTCTTCGGTTCTTGTTTGCCGCGCTTGGCGTTGTTATTTCTTTCAGCTGGACGAATCTATCCGTTAGTAAGTAATAACCTTGATGCACTTGCTTGTTGGGGTGATGCTAACTTGTGTAGGTATCGCCATGGTTGTTCCCTTCCAGGTCATGTCGTCCGGCCCCCAACCAGCCTCCAACTCTGTTCTTCTCACTCGTCCCACCAATGGCTTCTCGGGCTTCTACTCGGCCGTCAAGCACGGACAAATCTTTCCAGCCGTCGTGGCTCTCATGACGATCCTTTCCGAGTTCATGCCTATTCTCTTGACTAACATCCCCTACACGCTCTCCCAGGTCCGCATCTCCCACGACATTTGCGTCTGGATCACGGTCGGAATCCTCGCTTTCATGGCCCTCACTATCATCGTGAGCTTCATCGTCCGGTGGCCAAACATGCCTATCGATCCCCGCTCCATCGCCGGCGCAATGTACTACGTCAGCGAGAGCGCCATGGTGGACCAGTTCACCGGGACAGCGAGCCTGAATAATAAGCAGCGCGAGCAGAGAATCAAGGAGCTCGGAGGAACGTACATGTACGTCGAGCTCACGACAAAGTCGGGCAAGAGACCTGCCGTGGAGTGGAGTGACTATACCGTGGGAATGGTCGCTGCAGTACCGCAAATGAAAGAGAAGAGTTATTCTCACGTCACGCATGAGAGCATCGATACAGCATATCACGGCTATGCGGCGAGGGATTTGACCCATTCCAGGGAGCGCAGTGTTGACAATGGGTATTACGAATATCCTCAGCAGGAGTATACGCAAGTCAGCAATGAACAGGATACAGGACACGCTGGGTACAGAGATGAGCGGGTCGATGGCAGGCATCGATATGGCGATTATAGAAATGAACAAGTCGACTACAGGGACCAGCAAGGCAATTACAGAGACCAGCACGTCGACTACAGAGACCGGCACGGTGATTCCAGGGACCAGCAAGTCGACTACAGAAACAATCACGCCGACATCACCGATGAGCACATCGACTACCACGGCCATCAACAAGAAGGCTACGCTCAAGTGAGAAACGAGAACCTCGATACATCATACGGTGGGTATGAGCAACGAGGACATCCCGCGGAGAATGAAAATGCAGGAACACACGGTGGACATGACCAAAGAGATCATACATACGAGAGTAATACGGAATATTACGGATATCGGCATTGATAAATATAGAGAACAAAAGGGTTGGGCTAGGTAGGCGTCTGGGAATATTCCGATACCTCAAGGGACATGATTGCATTGGGGTTGGTGACGATATAAAGGTCATGGAGATTTATGAAGCAATTTATACAAAACAAAAAAAAATGCTAGTACAACGACTGCCGATGTTCATCCTACATGATTTCCAACTCCTTGCTTTGGTATGCTATGACGAAACGCTTTGTACGTAGATAGAAGTGCAAATATTACTGCTGCTGCTGCTGTTGCATCAACTCCCTGCCCAGCTCATCGGGAATCGTGAAAACCTTTCCGGTACGATGGTCTTCGGCCCAATGCTGGGCAGGCAACACAGTGGGCTCCGGATCGACAATGGGTTGGGTGTATTTCTTGTGCTCGTGAACATGGATGGAGCGTGTTCGCTTCGGTTCGTAGATGGTGTGGACATGAGGTTTGATTGTCTCGTGAGTCACAGCCTCACGGTTGTGGACAGTATGATCAAAGTCGACCTCTGCGTGCTTTCGGTACTCAACAGGTTCCAGATCAGTGTTAGGGAGCAGGGTCCTCGGATAAGCCTGTTCTTGGGCTGAGTCGTCAAGGCCAAGGTTTGCGAGCTTGTAGTGCAGCTGCTCCGGATTGGTAACATCACGCTCATGATCGGGGACAATCTCCTCGTGAGAAAGCCGCAGTGGCTCAACATGGCATGAATGGTGGTGGTCGAGATGAGGACGTGCGAGGAATTCACTCTTGCCAGGGTCCAAGCACTCATGTGTAGTTGGGTGGGTTGTCTGGGAACATGCCGATGAGCTGCTACCTGTAGAGTCTGGTTTCTTATGTCTTGTGATGGATGAGGGTAATGATGAGACAAACTGAGGTGGCGGTTCTGCTGTGGTTGGCGACCTAGGAACTGGCAAGACGCTCAGAGGTCGAATAGCAGGGTGTTGAGAGTAGTTTTCGTCTTTGTGTTCTTTATCTTTGCTTTCATCTTGAGCCTTCAGTTCCCTTTGGACATCTTCCACTCGTTGGGCCTTTTCTTCTCTCCGAACAGCCTGGTGCCGTTGTTGTTGTGCATAGATATCAGCATCTTTATCGTGATCCCAAGAGAAGGAGTCTCTTAGACGGGAAATGGACCGGACACGCTTGTGCACGGCGGCCTTGACACGATCCAACATTTGCTTTTAGTTGAAAGGATGGCGAATCGTGATGATGAGAGTTGCCAACCTCAAGACAACGAGTTGATATGCAGGTCATGTCGGTGCAGGTTGGGATGGCTTCAGAGGGGCACCACTGAATTAAAGAAGCTCGGGCGTGGGGGAGGGGAAGACAAGAGAGGATAAGCATTGCTTGTGAGACAAGGACCAGTTTTCAGTGAGTGGACAGAGTTGACAGGGGCCTGGGACTTGGGGGGTTAGCAAAGGGCTAGAGAGGGTGTGGGCGGGAATGAAGGTGGGTGGGTGGCGAAGGATGACAAGCTATCAGCCGGACAGACATGATGGAGGGTGGGGATGACTACGTCGATATGGAGTAATTAATTGGTATTGTTAGGTATCTAGTTGTAGCTGCGAAAAGCGACACGATGATCGATGAAGAGGGTAAAGAATGGAAGAGAAGCAAAAGGGAGAAAGGGAAAATACCTTTTTGTCTTGGTCCGCCACGAAACTTGCATGAGTCGATGAAAACGGAACAATCCTTGATCATGATCAGGGATCCTCCCTGTTTGTTAATTCCTCATCAAAATAAAGGTTGACGGAGATGGTAGAGATATTCTCCTGACATGTCATTCATCCTGGAGCAAATCGTCCTTGAACTCGATCAGTTACGGTAGTTGTAGAATCCAGCCAACAGAGTTAGAAGAGATGGTGGAGACACCAGCGTATCATGACTGCTTTCTAGGGGAAGGAGGGGAGCTGAGGGGAGCTGTCGTAATCTACAACACGATCGTCATCAGGGATATGGGGGACAAGGGAGGGAATGAAAAATGATGGAAATCGGAGATTAACTATATCGGGGCATTAAATAACGGGGTTAGTTAGATCCGAAGGTGTGGCTCACCGGATCGAACCCCGTACCTTCTGTTTCCCCCTTGTCAACATTCCTCCATGATCCACATCGGAGATGGCAATGACATCGTCCATCTGAGCCTATCATCACACTAACCTTCACGAGTGTCAGTGACGATGTCCCATCCGTCTCTTTGATTATTCGACGTTCAACAATCCAAAACAAACCACCTGTCGAACGAACTCTCATTTGCTCAATCCACAAACTATAATCCACAAGAGCCCCCCCCCCCGCTCGGGGCTTACGCTGCCCAGACTCATCCAAGCACCTCCGCTATACAGCGTACTCTTTGTGGTTCAAGATCTCTTTCGCTTTCCAACGCCATGCTATCACGTTCACCGTGTGGAACTATACGGTGGCTTCCCTTCCATCACAGTGCTTCCTAATGACATAATCCATTTGTGGCTGCTATCACGGAACCTTCTTGCTAGGGCGGTTGGGTCGCATTCTCAGCTGGCTTTGTTAGAGACTCACTCTCTAATGATGCTCGGTTTTTTTGGTTCATTCAGGGACCAGTCGTCACAAGTATGACACTGCAACTTCATCGCTATTGACCCTTAGCTCACATACATTCTAGTTGTCCTCTTTACAACCTAGTCTCTATAGGGAGATTACCTACGCTGCTCCTTGATCCACTGCTGGGCCACGGATCGATCGGTCTTTGGCTCTGGAGTCTGTCTTATGACGCGGTGATGGATCACCTACATAGGTTGTCTTTCTATATCAGATGACGTCGATGGTGTCGTTGACACAGAAAGATCAGCTCTATCTAATCATCCAAGTTTCAAGCATATTTTCTGTACCGTTCAAGTGTTATATATATTCGAAGCTGCTTCTCCCTCTCAAGCGATTCCCTATCATTCACACAACAATCATCAACGACTACACTTGATAACACACAAACACAAAGTCAACTACATCACATATCTCACTTACCACAACACATCAACTATTCCAATAAACCACCACAATGGAGAAAGCTAAGCAGGCCGTTTCAAGCTTCATGTCCGGCGATGGCAAGCACAAGACTACTGTCGAGCAGGACGTTCGACATTCCGTTGTAGATGAGCATGTCAAGCCTCACCAACACGAAAATGTCACCACTGCCATCGACAAGGAGGTTCACCAAGATCACCATCACACAACTGTTCAGCCCGTGAAGCACCGCGAGGTCCTTCCTGAGCAGCACCACCACAACATCATTCCCGTTGAGCACAAATCTTTTGAGCATGGTGATGACCGAGTCCTAAAAGATGAGCTCAATCGTGATGCCGCCCAGTACAAAGATAAGTCTGTGACAGAGCAGACCTCACACTCCGCCTCCGCCGCCCCTGTTGTCTCGGGTGAGCATGTCCACCACCACGTTCACGAGCACGTGCAGCCCGTTATCCAGAAGGAGACCATTGCTCCCCAGGTCGTCCACACCACTGTTCCCATTCACGAAACACACCATGCCAAGGCTGTTCACCATGGTACCACCACTCTCCCTACCAAGACTCTAGACGAGTTCGCCAAGGATCATGGCAAGATTGAGGGTCATGGCGTCAACAAGCTGACCGAGTATGATGGCTGCCCTAAGGACTTCGACCATAATCTTGGTGGCCAGCACGCCGGTATTCATGATCTGCACGGTGATCACGGCCACTCTCACGGTGTTGGCAAGACTGCTGGTGTTGGTGCTGCTGCTGGTGCCGCTGCCGTTGCTGGTAGCCGCAGCCACGACCACCATTCTCACAATCGTGATGCCAGCGACCGTGACCTCAACGACCGCCAGCAGTCTGACAGCCTTTCTGCTGCTCGTACTGCCACCTCCCGTGCTGATAACCGTTCCACCGGCGAGAAGCTTACTGGCAACCGTGCTGGCGAGGGTATCACTGGTAATAACCGCAACGAGGGTCTTACTGGCAACCGTGCTGCTGGCGAGGGTATCACTGGTAACAACCGCAACGAGGGTCTTACTGGTAACCGAGCAGCCGGCGACAGCTTGGCCGGTAGCCGCGACAACAGTGGTCTGACTGGCGGCCGTGCTATTGGGGAGACTGTCACTGGTAACCGCTCTGCTGGAGCAGGTCGCACAGGAAGTAGTCTCACAGGCAAACAGAACACGAGCGATAAGCTCACTGGTACGTCTCGCAATCACGACCAGAGCCTCACTGGCAAGGACAAGCAGCAAGCTTTCTTCAACGACCGTGAGGACGGCCACGAAAACAGTAACTACACCACTGGCACCAGCGGTATCCCCACCGGCGGCTCTTCCGGACATACCGGCACTTCTATGAACAAGTCAGAGGTAAATATGCTCAATTCATGCTCCAATGACGCATTCTAACATTTTATAGCCTCGATTTGGTTCCAACACTGCCGGTGGCTCTACCGATCCCCATGATTCTACTGGTGCTCCTCTCGAGCAGAAGCCTTCTCTGGTTGACAGACTGAACCCCTTCAAGGATGCTGATCATGACGGCAAGAAGGGTCTTATGAGCTAGATGATTTATTATTTGAATAGCGATGATATCTAATGTACGATAGTATTTAAAGCGTAATTACAATCGCAAATTTTACTTCACTTGCAGCTCTTGTGATGATTATGACACTCTTCGCTTGTTACTCTAAATTGTACTCATTTATCACTATCTGAGGACAGCCATGTACAACATACTCTACCATAGCAATGATTTTATTATGTTCCCCATATTCCAGCCCCGAACAAGTTTTCAGTTTGAGTAAGGTTTCATAATACCTGTTCCGGATCACCGCACACGAAAACCTCGTCGTCATCCTCTGGTATCAAACTCACGTTGATAGCTTGTCATATCACCATTTTCTGAACTCTAAATAAACTTAACTGGCATGTCACGCTCGACGGCGCTTCCGGAAAGTTTCTTGCGTTCGTTGACAAAATCACGTTGTCATGATGAGCGACATAGTGGAATGGTTGGAGGCAGGAATGTCATCTGGTTCCCGCTCTGACGTCGAAGTGATCTAAATAGTAGGGACTTTTTGAAGTGAAAATGTGTCTGTCTGTCATTAGTTCTTAGGATACTTGTCCAGGAAGGGTAATTGCCATGAGGATTGAATTCGGCACCCGTTTCTTGACTCTCTGTTGAGTTATGCTTTTCTATGCTGAGGCTGTCAAAGTTTGCTTGTTAGTGTTTGGATACCTGCAGTGCTACCGAAAACACAGGGGTATGTTCAACTCAAAGGTTTTATTGCTGTGAAAGGTAGTTTATGTTTAGATTGAGAATATGAAATGCTGTACCAGCCTCGACGGAAACCGCACCTTGCAGGATCAATGTCACAAGAGATTGACTGCTTGTTAAACAGTAGAATTAAAAAATACAGACACTGAGGATTATGTCATTTTACTTTATGTATATGTTTCTACATGCTATCTCCTTAGTTGTAATAGATACTGCCTATTGTGACACACTTGGCCAGACGAACGAACCCATGATCAGGAATATCCATGACAAAGAAAATATCGAAGGTCTGAACCGCAATGTGTGAGGATCAGGGGCCGACCAGAATAAAGGATGCACAACACCACCGTCCGTCCCGTCTAGAGTCCCCACGGCCGCGACGACCGCTGCCAAGCCCCGGTACCTCCGGCCTCGCCACTCCGGTCCTTGCCCGGCGATGCGGCCCGCTTTTCCGACTCTCCCGCTTCGGCATCCCGACTCTCCGTACCTATACCTAAGATATCTCAGGCTTTGAGGTGTTTGAGATAGAGTGAAAGGGAAAATTTGATGTGTATTTCGCCCACTAGAGCCAAGCATCATCAGACAATATTTACAATATTGGTCGATATTGGTCGACACGTAATGTAGAAGCAGCGATCATGACGTATTTAATTACAAGCATATCATTAATGTACATAACAATTGGGTTGATCAGATAAGCAAGTCGATCATTTAGTTTTACTGTAAGAGGCTCACTACGCAGGGAAATCAATGGGCAGTGTCCATCTATTATCTATCGAGAGTTGAGGAAAGAAAGAAGTCAAGCTCCTCGAGATCTTAGTGGGGATTTCGTCAACAGACCCCCGCCAAGTGGGTCTCCGGATTGACCCCATTTATCCGGTCGGCCGTGGCACGGGCCTCGGCCACCATTACGGGCTTGACCCGTTATATTTACACCTCAAGTTATAATTTTAAGTAAATTGTTAAAAATTAAAACTAAGACTAAAATAGTTATAAGTTGAAAGTTACATTTATTAGCTAATAAGGTATAGGTCTATTACGGGCTTTGCCACGGATGAGGCATGGGCGGTGCCCACGCAAGACCTGCCCGAGGCCGACTACAGTCACGTGAATACTCTCACGTGACCTCCTTCCTCATGAAAGGCAGGCAGACAAGCAGACCTCTATTTGGAATCTTCAGCTTAGATACAATCAATTGAGGCACCCGTATTGTTGACCAACAACGGGCTTGACCACAATTCACATCACCAGCAATCATGGAAGCTCTCAATGGTCAAACAGCATTCATCGTAAGACTTACCCCTTCTCCAAACACTGTCAAACTCGCTCACTCCGCCTAGACAGGTGCCTCCATGGGCATTGGGGCATCAATCGCATCCTCCTTGGCAAAACACGGCGTCAACGTCGCTCTGGCATCTCGAAGCAAGGCATGTTTCTCCTATTCACCGGACTGACCAGCACTGATATTTTCTAGAAGATGTTCGTAAAAAGATTATCACAGACACACCAGGCGCAAAAGTGAAAATCTACGCTGTAGATGTGCAAGATCACAAAGCTGTCGACAAGGCCGTGCAGCAAGCTATCTCTGATCTTGGACAGATTGATATTCTTATCAACAACGTCAATCTCCCCAGTCTTATCAAAAAACATCTACTAAGCCATAGTACAGGCCGGCCTTGCTCTCGGAGCACCCGCTAGATTCTGGGAACTGTCCATTGACTAGGTATCTCAAATGTCAAACACCAACATCAACGGCGTCATATACACCACCCACGCCGTGTTGAACCAGAGCATGTGGCCAAGAAAACGCGGCACAACCATCAACGTATCCTCCGTCACCGGTCTAGAATGCCCTCCTTTCCCGGGAGAGGCCGTCTACCATGCCAGCAAGGCTTTTCTCGAAGGGTTCAGCAATAGCCTGCGCAACGAGACGTCTGGCTCGGACATCAAGGTGTTGACGCTGAGACCGGGAGTTGTCCAGACCCATTTCCATCTACAGCGGGTCAAGTATGACCAGGAAGCCATGGATGAGTTCATGGAGGGCTATGAGCCGTTAGTGGCTCAGGATGTTGCTGATTCTGTATTGTATATGCTCAGCTTGCCGCCTCGGGTGTCGATCAAGGCTATGGATGTGGTTCCTACGACTCAGAGATCTCTCACTTGTTTCGATAGGGAATGGGATGATCGTCAGAATGGGGATAATTTATAGTCTTCGTTCTTGGGAATGTACCCTAGGACGGTATTAAAGTAGCTCGAACTAAGTCATCATTTTTTTTTTTCCATGCGAGGGAGATTTTATCGTCCCTCTTGTTTCGGAATCGCGTTTTAATCCTCTTCAAGTTCGGGGTACTTTCGGTAAATGCCTTCCGAGTAGGGAGCCCGTCTGTCGCTCTTCAAGTACTGCTTGATGTTGGGTCTCTCTTTGACTGCTTCGTACAGCTTGAAGACGCCGTCATATTTGCCCGACTTTTCGAGCTTTCCCACTGCCTTGGGAAACGCAAACTTGGTACCGTCAACGCACTGTTAAGTCTTTTTGTTAATGCATATCCATGATGTGAGAGCTGATGACTTGCCTGGAATAACACGAGGTCAGCATAGGTTAGGCTGCCACCGTACAGCCAAGGCCCATCACCGCTCGTCTTGGAGTCTAGAACTCTCTGAATATAGCCCAAGAACTTGGGTAGTCGCTGATCAGTAAACAATTTTGCCCTTCTCTTAGCCTCTACTTTTTGGTCGTCGTAGTATAGGTCGACTCCAATCGGATGGTGTGTGTCATGCACCTCGTTGCTGAGACCATCTAGAATAGTCAAGACAATCTGGTTCAGATGCCAAACACCGTTACCCTCTTTTGGAGCAAGACCAAGTCTTGGAGCGACGTAGAGAAGGATGGTGGGTGTTTGATGGATGACGAGATCGCCGTGCTTAAGAATAGGCGGTGCGAGAGGAGGAGGATTCAGGGCATCACCAACGGCATCGGTAGATATGTAGCCCATGACGGCAGATACAGCCTCGTCTGGTTTCTTTGCAATATCAGAGTAGGGTACGCCGGCCTCTTCGAAGAGGAGACGAATGAACTCGCCGCGGCCAGGGATTGAAGGCCAATAGATGAGCTCGTAAGCATCATCGTCGGCCTTGCCACGCTTTGCTTCAGATTGAGACATGTCGATTGAGCTATTTTTGTTGTGTTTACGAGGGTAAAGGATAAGATGAAGTGTTGTTCAAGAGCAAAGAATGGAGTAGTGACCTTATTTTATATGCCACCTATGACCCTATAATGCATCAGACGGTGGAACAAATCTCCGACCGACATCCGAGTTCTTGTATGAACACTGCATGAATTAAAGCTGATGTAAGTCGCTGTAACACGAAGCTATCCCACCAACGAGCCGATTTCTTGGAGCTTCCTTTGTAATGAACGACAAGTTCCCAATGGGCGGGGACGTTGGAAGTGATGAAGCGGGGTGGAAGTTGATGGTGACATCATTGCGTTGATAGCTACAACAGAGCAGAGCAGTGTTGCTATCGCATAACCTACATCAACGGCAACGGTTTCATATATAGATTAGAGAAGCTCATACTGTTCTCACAACTGCATCTGATTTTCAACTTTCAAGAAGCCCATGACTCGTATAAGTAGAATATTTCAAGAAACCTCGAATGTGAGTTGGCATGTGGCTTCTGCAACCCCACTGTAGCTATAGAGAGCTCCACTAAAACCTACCTTTGGTCCTTAACGATACAACGGATTGACGTTGAGCTTTCCAATCCGGTCATAAGAAAACAATGTCGAATAATATATGATTCCCAAGATGTTGCCTTATCATTCAGTAACTCTCCCATGTCCACAACATAATCATTTATCTACTGATATTATCTGAACAAGTAGGACCTCGGTTTGTCTCCTGCTGTAGTTGCTTGTGCCATAGCGGGTCTAGATCACAAGAGCTTCCTTCCCCCACCTTCCGCATTCTCTCATCTTCCTCTCACTCCCATCCATTTCTTCGTCTTTGACAACAATCTTCATCCATTGACTCATCGGACAAACCGCAGAAATGGACGCGAAGGCTGGTCTTCCGCCCTATAGCGCCATTGCCCTACCTCCGCCAATCAGTGCCCATCAAAACCGCTGCCGAAGGAGACGATCTCTACGACGCTCGCGCGGCCTCAAGCTCTTTGCCCTCGTATGCTTGGCTTTTATCGTCTTTGCTCAATGGAGGCAAATTCGATCAAGAAATGGGCCGAAGCTATCGCTGAGGAAGCTCAACCAAGATATTGAGACCTGCAAGAAGCTCCGAGCCAAGCCCAGAGACCCTCCTGGCCTGGGTCGCGATAAGAACGCTCGATACATCGACGGTGGCAAGCCAACCTTGATCAAGAACGCGACAGTTTGGGTTGGTGAGCCTGTCAAGGGAACAAGTGAAGAGGATTCACGGGCTGGCAAAGGTTGGGAGTGGATCTCAGCCGATGTTCTCCTTGAGCATGGCCTCATCAAGCGTGTCAAGACTAGCATCTCTTCCAAATCACTAAGCGATGATACAATTGTCTACAATGCTCACGGCCGACGTCTGACGAGCGGCATCGTCGATATGCACAGTCATGCTGGAGTTTATCCTCTGCCCTCTCTAGACGGTAACTCGGATGGCAACGAGCTGTCGGACAACATCACACCCTGGGCTCGCTCCATCGATGCCATTTACCCTTTTGACCCTCAAATTCAAGTCATCAAATCCGGCGGCGTCACCACCTCCCTTGTTCTGCCCGGTTCTGGCAACAACATCGGTGGCGAAGCATATGTCATCAAGCATGCTGTGGGCAAGCCCGACGGACGCAAAGAGATCAGCGCCGAGGACCTGCTCGCCGATCCAGAAAGAAACTGGCGATACATCAAGATGGCCTGCGGTGAGAATGCCAAGCGGGTCTATGGCAGAATCGGAAGAGGGCCATTTAGCCGCATGGGCGAGAGTTATGAGTTCCGACATGCATTCGAGCAGGCACAAGAGCTGCGTCAGAAGCAGGATGATTGGTGTGACAAGGCTGAATCTGTGGGTGTCGAGGTTTTGGATGAGTATCTCCCTCAAGAAATTGCATGGGAGACTCTTGTTGCTGTACTCCGCGGACAGGTTCATGTTAACACCCATTGCTACACGGTTCCCGACCTCGAGGCTATGGTGGACCACACCAACGAGTTCAAGTTCCCTGTTCGCGCGTTTCACCACGCCCACCAGACGTATCTCGTCCCAGAAGTCAGTATTGCATTCAATTGAGAGTGCTTGCGCTAACAGTGAACCAGATCCTAAAGAGAACTTGGGGAGGCCGGCCTCCTGCCTCGGCACTCTTTGCCGACAACATGTACTACAAGACAGAGTCATACGTCGCCTCCGAGTACGCTGGCAAAATTCTCTACGAGAACAACCTGACGGCTGTGTACGTCAGTGATAACCCTGTCCTCAACGCCCAGCATGTTCTGTTCGAGGCTGCCAAGGCCTATCACTACGGTCTTCCCTACCACGCTGCTTTGGCTGGCGTGACGTCTGCCTCTGCCGAACTGCTGGGCTTTGGTGAACGATTGGGTAAGATCAAACCCGGGTTTGACGCAGATGTTGTTGTATGGGACAGTGATCCGCTGAGCGTGGGAGCAACTCCCGTGCAGGTTTGGATCGATGGAACGGCGCAGTTTGACGACCCGATTGAGCTGTCAAAGTCCGAGGAAACGTCTGATGCATTCAAGGGGCCACTCGCCGAGATTGTCGACGAAGCGACTGAGCTTCAAAACGTACTCTTTACTGGCGTTACCAAGGTCCTCGTAGGTAAGACGGATAGCTACAGGTCTCAAGACAGACCGTTCAACGCGACCGTCTCGAAAGGGAAAATCACTTGCGTCGGCAGTTGCGATGCAGAATTTGATGCCGCTGGGGCAGATGCAAAGATTGTTGCGCTGAAGAATGGATATCTGACCAATGCGTTTACGGGTGCGGCCGGCGGTCTTGGGCTGAACGCCATTGACGCCGAGCCAACGACAGACAACGGTCCCAATCCTCTTGTGTTTTCCCGAGCAGTTGATGGACTGATGCTCGACACCAAGAAGTTGCACGTCGCGCACAGGTATGGTGTAACGAGAGCCATTTCGGCACCTACTTTTGCCGGGGGCGCCACGCACTTTGGAACCAGCGTCGGGTTTAGAACTTCGGCATTGACGAGCTTGGAGGAGGGAGCTGTATTTGCATCGGACCTGGCAGTTCACTACACGCTTGACGTCAACATCCGGTCGGTGACCAGTTACTCGGCAGCCTATGGGGCGTTGAGGACCAAGCTGCTTACAGCCGCGACGACTTCGGGTCCTACACTTGATCCATTCTCAGAGGAATCATACCTCAAGAAGGTGCTGAATGGGCAGCGCGTGCTTGCTCTCACGATCAACAGTGCAGATGGTATCGCAACGGCGCTCAAGATCAAAACGGAGATTGAGGCGTTTACGTTATCTACCAAGGGTAGCCGAGCATCTCACAAGATTAAGCTGGCGATCATTGGAGGTGCCGAGGCTCACCTAGTAGCCAAGGAGTTGGCAGATGCTCAGGTCGGTGTTATCCTGGCACCACTACTATCTTTCGGCGAGAGCTGGGACGCGAAGCGTGCCCTGACGGGAGCGCCTCTTACCAATGGCACAACTGTTGATGCCCTCATCGACGCTGGAGTCTTGACTGGAATTGGCCTCCATGAGGACTGGCAGTTAAGGGACCTAGGATTTGCGGCAGGAACTGCGTTCAAGAATGGAGACGGTCGATTGAGTGAGAAACAGGCGCTTGACCTTGTAAGCAATAACATTTATCAAATCCTGGGTGCAGAAGCCGAGTCGTTGGATGATGGGGGTCACTTCATGGTGAGTGAGGGAAGTCCGTTGGAAATTGGATCTAGAATCAAGGCGATTGGATCAGGAGGAAGTAAAATATCTGTTTTTGTATAGCCCATATAGGGGAAATTTGATCCTTGCCATTCGGTAGATTTAAAAGATTACTTATCTTCTGATGAACAACAACATAGCATCTTGACTTGACAAGGGAACTCTCCCACCCGGTTTGCCGATCATATATGCCAGCGTTTGAAAAGAGTGGGTCGTCGCGCGCGCGTATTACAAAGGTCGACACCTTAATCCTCCCTTTCGTCCAACAGGAGATGAGGTGATTGTTTGACAAGGTGGCGCTCGGATATACATGGATGTAGAAAGGATCTCACGGATGTTAAAAGAGGGGCAGGGGTTGTTTAGATAAATAGCCTTTGGGGATCCAGTTGTTGACAAAGAGGTGATTTTAGATATCTGGCTTCAATTGGGTTATAACGTACCTATACAAATAGCCCATGACTCTGATTAGACACTCGGGACGACCAATCTATGCCGCAATAACATCTACACTTGGTATCCAACGAGCGACAATGTCTAGAGTTGCTCCTTCAATCGCCCTCTCTCACGGCGGAGGTCAGTAAACTTTCCCTCATAAAAAAAAAAATAAGAAAAAAAAAAAGAAAACCAATATAAAAAAAAACACATTGTTAACTTTCCAACAGGTCCCATGCCTGTTCTCGGTGACAAAGGCCACGACTCCATCATCTACTCTCTCCGGAACCGCGTCCCCAAGCTTCTCAAACTAGGCACACCTGATCAGCCGCGCGCCATCGTCCTCATCACGGCTCACTGGTCAACTGCCAAGCCTACCATGTCGTCCGGCGCGTCGCATCGTCTGCTTTATGATTACTATGGGTTCCCTAGTGAGGCGTATAAGCTCAAGTATCCTGCACCGGGACAGCCTCAGGTCGCGAGAGACATCGCGGATGCTCTTAGAGCTGAGGGTCTAGAGCCAGAGCTTGATGGTGAGAGGGGCTGGGATCATGGTGTTTTCATCCCTCTTCTTCTCGTCAATCCCAAAGCCGACATTCCGATTGTCCAAATGTCCGTTCTCGAATCTGAGGACCCGTCGCAGCATCTCCGTATGGGCTCGGCCCTCTCCCGCCTCCGCGCCGACAACATCGCCGTCGTCGGCTCCGGCTTCGCGAGCTTCCACAACCTCGGCATCATGCGACAGCTCATGATGGCCGGGCCCTCTCAGCGCGCGCAGTTCGGCGGCCTGTCGTCGGCGTGGAACGAGGCGCTGACGGACGCGGTTGGCCGCAACGACGGCGGACAGGCTCTCAAGGGCTGGAGGGCGTTCCCCAACGCAGACTTGATGCATCCACCCAGGGGAGGGGAGCATTTCATGCCGCTGCTTGTCTGTGCCGGGGCAGCGAGGGAGGGGGAGGAGTCGAAGAGGTATACTGATGAGTTTCTGGGTGTGGAGATTAATACGTATTATTGGGGTGATGAAAAGGTTGAGTAGATGGTTTGTAAGTGATACCTAGGTCAATTGAATTCTTCAAGATTATGTCTATTTAGTGGGTATCGTGTTTTGGCTACTGTACGACTCATCACTTACACCACCACCCCTGCAGCTAAAAAAAAAAAAAAGTCCCTTGGAATACCCTGAATTTTCCTTATCGGAAACTTTCCATTCCCTTCATCAAGTTTAACAGCCCGCCAAGACCTAGGCTGCCGTCATAGTCTAATAGTCCTTGCCTTTCTTGATCGAAATAAGTGGCCTTCGTTGCGGGTATGGGGCACCCGCTAATCTTTTTCTCCATGACTCCTGACGCCAAAGCACGGGAGATGACGATGTGTGGAAGTAGAAGAGAAAATACTTGAGGAAAAGGATATAGAACTTGATTTAAGAATAGGAGAGTTGAAGGACTATACAAAAACAGCTTGGAATTCCCCTCTCTTGAAACATCTCATCCATCCCTCCGCATCAACAACAGAAATCTCTTCGTAAATTAAAAGCATACTCAAACTATGGCTCAGCACTTCAAACCCTCAATCGACTCAGACGTCGTACGAGTCTTTGTTCTCGAGACAGACGCGCCTCACCCAGACACCCGGACAGAGCGAGGCTCCTTTGGCGAGATCCTCCACGAACACTTCTCAAGGGCCGGCGGTGAGCACCACCCTCCCATCGGCGTCGAGACGGGGCAGGAGTTTGTCGTTACGGAAAAGGGAGGGCGCATGCCAAAGGTTGACGAGTTTGATGACTATGATGGGTTGCTCATCACGGGGAGTATGTATGATGCTCATGGTGATGATGAGTGGATTATCGAGCTTTTGGGTCTTTTGAAAGGTATGCGCCATTTTTGTTTAAGTGGTCTTTACTTTGAAAACTCACCCTGTGCATATAGGCCTCTGGCAGAAACGTCCCGACTTTCACTTCACAGGCGTCTGCTTCGGTCATCAAATCCTCACCCGTCTTCTAGGCGGCAAAGTCGGCCCATCATCCAGCCAAGACTGGGAACTCGGCCACTGCTCCATCACTCTCACGCCCGTCGGCCAACGTCTATTCCGAACTCGCGATCAAAAGATCCATCTGCACCAGATGCACCAGGACCAAGTCATCTCTGCTCCCACGGCCTCCACGGCAGACGGTCTCCTCTCCGACGACACAGACGTCCACGTCTGGGGTAAAAGCGACCACACCGACGTCCAGGGCCTGTACATTCCCAACAGGCTCTTCACGACGCAGGCCCATCTCGCTTTTGACGAGGACATGATAAAGAGGCAGATTCAGATGAGGATCGATAGTGGTGGTATACAGGATCTGGAACATGCTGATCAGGCGGCTGAGACGGCGGATCTGGAGCATGATGGTGTTGCTGTCGCGGCGGCGATTCTGAGATTGTTTAGATTTGATGATGATGGTATGGATTGGTGAGAGGGTTATAAGATTAGTTAGTCTAATAGAAGGGATTGTCGTTGAATGCTTAGACATGTGATGATCAGTGGTGTTTGTGTTTATCATGCCGTGACCAAGACGCGTGAGGCCGTCAATGACTAGATATAAAATCTCAAACATACTTTTTTAAAATTTGATACAATACTAAACACAATGGGGTATCCAAAAACATCAATCGCTCACAGACCTTCGCAACTCTGGCAACGCCCACTCCTGCATCCATCTTGACTCATAGACCTCTTGGGCTGTCGCCCGCCCCTCCGGTCGAAACACCATCATGCTCTTCATCATGTCCAAAAACGCCACCTTTTCATCCTCTGAAAACTCCTCCATGTCATGCTCCGCCCGGGCCTGTTGCACGCATCGCTCCCATCTCTCGTGCCAGCCTGCTCTCTCGACGCGTATGGCACTCTTGGGCACCGCGACAGGTCCGTATTCGTGGCTTTGGTGGCTGAGAGACCATTCTGCCGGCACATCTCCGAGCAGGTCTGTCTGGTCGTTAAGAACCTCGTCTTCGGAGAGAACCCAGGGGTCGAATAGTGGGCTTTGGCCGACGACTCCCCATAGAGTACATCCCAGACTCCACACGTCAGAGCTGAATGCCAATGGCGGGCTGCCATCGGGGAACTGAGCTTCTGGTGCTCGGTAGCGGATGGGCGTGTTGCAGTGCCGACGGACCTCCTGGCTGGGCATGTAAGATTCTCCAAAGTCGCCGAGCAGCACCTTGGCGTCGGTGGGAGTCACGTCCTCGCTCTGCTTCCCCAGCCATACCGGCAGAACAGCGTGAGGAGGAGCAGTCTC
The DNA here is from genome assembly GCA_013618395.1 of Fusarium domesticum. Classification (NCBI taxonomy): domain Eukaryota; kingdom Fungi; phylum Ascomycota; class Sordariomycetes; order Hypocreales; family Nectriaceae; genus Fusarium; species Fusarium domesticum. Next base: position 21,757 of record JABFEV010001420.1, read on the forward strand.
GTCGAGGGGCATACCGTCGAGGCGCGTCACGGGGACAGTCACTGGCTGGCTGTGCTGTTGGTGAAACTGGTCTGGTGTAAGGCTGGTGACCCGCTCGGGAAGCTGCAACAGGACGTTTGCGAGATGGAGATCTAAACATGTTTAGCTTTTGGTCAGGCCTTGACGGGGAATGTCATTCTTACCTCCATGTACAACTCCGTTCTCGTGCAGGTAGCACACCGCTTGGACGACCTGAGCAGCAACAGCTCTTGCGGTGGACAGCTGGAACAGCTGAGAGTACGAAGCATCCTTTGCATGTCGTAGCGTCATCATCGCGGGCGCATTCACCAAACACGTGTGTCGTCCATTAGGTCCGTCAAAGTGAAAGCTATCGGTAACGTGTCGAATCAACGATTTCCCATAATGGGATTTCCCCGACGCAGCAAGTCGCTGCACGATATCGATCTCGCTCAAATCCTCCCCAAAGTCGGCCAAGGCAATCTTGAGAGCGGCGTATTTGTGACGTAGGATATCCCAGGCGAGCCAGACGGTCGAGTAGCCGCCATGTCCGAGCTTGTTGAGAACGAGGTAGCGACCGTTGATGGTCTCGCCGAGCGTCACGGGGTGGAAGCCGCCGTAGCGGTACTGCTCTAGATTCTCGACGTTGTCTATGTGGTGAAAGTTGTAGCCCATGCTCATGAGGCTTGCGCTGTAGTCCTCTACAAAGGTAGTCGGTTGAATGGTGTGTGTGGCGACGGCAAGTGTACGAGTTGTAGTGCTGGGGACTGGTCCGTGGGAGCTGATGCGTCTCAGTCCGCCGAAGAGAGCCGCACAGGGTCGCCTTAGCGACTTGAAGCTTGAAGTCGCCATATCCTTAAGTCTTTAGTGATGTTGAAGTGTATTATATCGGTAATGGTAGGCATATCCGTGACGGGACTTTTGAAGCCTCATGCCGTATTATCAAAAAGTTATCCCATCACTGGTGTAATGGACAAAGAGAGGGTTGAATACAGCTTAACAGCCGGGTATGATTTTGAGGCGACATGGCCTTTCTCATATTATTATGAACTGGTGATTTCGGGGGAAGGGATGTGAATGGGG
>JABFEV010001423.1:0-38868 GCA_013618395.1 Fusarium domesticum
CAGTGGGTGCCCGACGTTAGTTGTAGTAACCGTAATATTCATGGACCCCATGCCATTATGCAAGGGCAATGGCCTATTAGCGGCAAGAGTGTCAACATGAGATGATGGGACGCCGGAAGACGCACCGCCACCGCTCGACAGGCCAGGCCAGGAGGCTGAGATTGAAAGGGGTTCAACGAGGTTCGTGGAAGGCTGGGTACTGCCGATGCATTTATGCAAACCCATCCTTGGATATCTGGATGAGTCTATAACTGTATAGTGCTAGGTACCTAGGTATATTTAATACCATAAGGCCCCTATACTACGTAACTTGGTACTTGGCAGGATGAGTGAGATACCTCGGTGTAGTGAACCATGAGAGTTTAACAGGGCCGAGATAAACACGGACCCGGCACTAGAAATGCCTTCCTTAAAAAGAACTCATGATCATCATGACTGCCACTCGCGAGGACTTTTGGTCACCGCCGTCCTCGGCACCGTTCTTCAACCCAACTGCCGACTAGCGTGGCCGTTTGTGACCGCTCGGAACGGAGGGGTATCGGAGAGTTTGCGCGGAATGTTGGTATTGTTTGTGAGTGAGAACCGAGGCACCATGAATACAACATCTTTATCTGTGGGGAAATTCTTGTATGCAGGTGCAGTCTGTCTGGCTTGATGTTAACCTTTCATAACGGCATCCAGACGACATGAGAACCATTCACAAAAGTCTTTGCAGTCCATGGATAGAACCACCAGGCAGATTTTTCATGGCTTCGTCGCAAAAGCCCACGTAAAGAGAAACCATGATACATAGAAGTTATTCCCGGATATGGAGCCAATGAGGGGGGTCACGAGATCACGAGAGTGGAATAGAGGGGGAAACAGTACCTATGTCGGCGGAAGGGCTGCCGTGCGGAACTTGATCACGGATGAAGATGTCAGTCACCATAATAAATCTACAGAGTATTAACTATTAACTTATGTAGTTAGTAGATAGGCAAGTATAGTAAGTGTAGTAGTGAAGGTGACATGATGTTGATGCTGACTGTAATACTGTAGTAATCAATCAGGTATTCTACCAAATGGACAATCTGTCCCCGTGTTCGTTTTCGGAACCAGATAAATACTGAGCCAGAGGTCAGATTAAAACATGACACCATGAGTAATTGATTGCCATAAGGGACATGGCACGATAATCTGTGTTGTGCCCAGTTCCGGGGGCCGGCGTCCGGGCTAGAAGCAAGGTATGAAGGAGCCTCAACAATTTTTCATCATTTTTTTTTATCTTGCATAGGACTGTGTTATTTGCATGATTAACCAGTTGGTTCTATGATGAGGCCATTGAACTTTGGTAGAAATATACACAACACCAAAAACCCCCATTCCTTTTCAATTAGAAATACAATTGACAACCGTGTGAAGTACTAGACTAGTTGTATGTACATACCCCTCTATCAGAACACCCTCACAAGCCTAAATACCGCGCCGAGTTCCAACTGCGGAGAAGGAATCGTTGGTCGGAACTGCGGTTCGGGATTTGGGCTGGTGGAGGGGTCCAACAATTTCCATACCCTGGAAAAAATGGATGGACATGATGATGAGGCCAGATTATGGAGGATCTACCTAGTACCATACTAATCCGCACCAAACCGCCCCGAAAGTTCTCGTTCCGCTGGCTTGGATTCCATTCCCGGAGATAAAAGCCTTAACTAACTGTTACGACTAATATCTTAGTGATCAGATTATCATTGACTTGTGTCTTGCCATATCCTTTATCTCTTCATCCTCCCCGCTGACATACATCTGTCTATCTACTATCTATCTGCTCATCTATCCTTCTCAAGGCTGCTACGTCTTGATTCCACTTGATTCTGCTGACAACCCAGTCCCCAAGTCATCATTTCCCTTAGCGCCTAACACCTAACACACAAGATCTTTCAGGGCCACCTCACCACTTTGCGCCACGTCCTACCAATACCGTCTTGATTCCCGTCCATCCTTCCTCTCCCCCATCCCCCACCTCCTTTCCGGCCGACGATACGCAGGGCATTCACCCACGAGACGAGTCAATCTGAGCGGTGCATAAAGTCGGCAAAAGCCAGAGTTGTCACCGCCTGTTTCTTTCTCTCCCCCGTTACCGCCAAGTCAATCGCTGGTCAACTCGTAGCCATCATGGCTGAACTCGACACCCTGGACGTTCTCGTCCTCGGATCAATCCTCCTCGGTACCTTAGCATACTTGACAAAGGGCAAATTATGGGCAGTCACCAAGGATCCTTATGCCAACGGCTTTGCGGCTGGCGGCGCAGCAAAGGCTGGTCGCACGAGGAACATCATCGAGAAGATGGACGAGTCCGACAAGAACTGCGTCGTTTTCTACGGCTCTCAGACTGGTACCGCCGAGGATTATGCTTCGCGTCTCGCCAAGGAGGGCAAGAGTCGCTTCGGTCTCAACACCATGGTCGCTGATCTTGAAGATTACGATTTTGACAATCTCGACTCTATCCCTAGTGACAAGGTCGTCATGTTCGTTCTCGCGACTTATGGCGAAGGCGAGCCTACCGATAACGCTGTCGATTTCCACGAATTCATCACCAGCGAGGGCGTGAGCTTCAACGAAGGTAACGAGCCCGCCCTGGGTAACCTCAACTTCGTTGCTTTTGGTCTCGGAAACAACACTTATGAACACTACAACTCGATGGTCCGCAACGTGAACAAGGCTCTCGAGTCCCTGGGCGCTCACCGCATTGGCGAGGCCGGTGAAGGCGACGATGGTGCCGGCACTATGGAAGAGGACTTCTTGGCCTGGAAAGATCCCATGTGGGATGCTCTCGCCAAGAAGCTGAACTTGGAAGAGCGCGAGGCTGTCTACGAACCCATCTTCTCCGTCACTGAGCGCGAGGACTTGACCCCCGAGTCCAGCGACGTCTATCTCGGTGAACCAAACAAGCTGCACCTCGAGGGCACCGCCAAAGGACCCTTCAATTCTCATAACCCCTACATTGCCCCCATTGCCGAATCTCGAGAAATCTTCTCCGTCAAGGACAGGAACTGCCTTCACATGGAGGTCGACATCAGCGGATCGAACCTCACTTACGAGACTGGAGATCACATTGCTGTCTGGCCTACTAACCCTGGTGAGGAAGTCGAGCGCTTCCTTGATGTTATTGGACTCTCGGACAAGAAGCATTCTGTCATCAACGTCAAGGCTCTCGAGCCTACCGCCAAGGTGCCTTTCCCCAACCCCACGACCTACGACTCCATTGCCCGATATCACCTCGAAATCTGTGCCCCAGTTTCTCGTCAATTCGTTTCGAGTCTGGCTGCCTTTGCTCCCAACGACGACACCAGGGCTGAGATGAACCGGCTCGGTAGCGACAAGGACTACTTCCACGAGAAGACTGGCCCCCATTACTATAACATTGCCCGCTTCCTCTCCACCGTCAGCAAGGGCGAGAAATGGACCAACATTCCTTTCTCCGCCTTTATTGAGGGTATCACCAAGCTCCAGCCTCGTTACTACTCTATCTCGTCCTCGTCCCTGGTTCAACCCAAGAAGATCTCCATCACCGCTGTTGTTGAATCGCAAATGATTCCCGGCCGCGGCGACCCTTTCCGTGGTGTTGCTACCAACTACCTCTTTGCACTCAAGCAGAAGCAGAACGGCGATCCTAACCCCGAGCCCTTTGGTCAGAGCTACGAGATCATGGGACCCAGAAACAAGTACGACGGTATCCACGTTCCTGTTCACGTTCGCCATTCAAACTTCAAATTGCCTTCAGACCCCAGTAAGCCTGTCATCATGATTGGCCCTGGTACTGGCGTTGCTCCTTTCCGTGCTTTCGTCCAGGAACGTGCCAGACAAGCTCAAGATGGTCAGAACGTCGGAAAGACTCTCTTGTTCTTTGGTTGCCGAAAACCCTCCGAGGACTTTATGTACGAGTCTGAGTGGGCTGTAAGTATTGAAGTCGCCGCTAGAGATGAAATGAGAACTAATAAGCTATCAGGAATACAAAGAGGCACTTGGCGACAAATTCGAGCTCATCACTGCCTTTTCACGAGAAACCTCCAAGAAGATCTACGTCCAGCACCGTCTCATGGAGAGATCCAAGGAAGTCAGCGAGCTGATTTCCCAGAAGGGATACTTCTACGTCTGCGGTGATGCTGCCAATATGGCTCGCGAAGTCCACACTGTCCTGGCACAAATCCTCGCCGAAGGACGTGGTGTCTCAGAGGCCAAGGGTGAGGAAATTGTCAAGAACATGAGGTCGGCGAACCAGTACCAGGTATGTCGTTCGATCCGCCTAACAATGTCATGTATTCATGAAATGGGCTCATCACTAATCATTTGCTTCACAGGAGGATGTCTGGTCATAAAAAGAGAGCGACAAGCATCAAGAACTAGCTCTGTTTAGCATAGTCAAAAGCGCGTTGGGGTAGTATCGAGTTTCGGGTTTGGCCTATGTAAATTCCTATGACGGTGTATAGACTAGAACCTCGAGCGTTTTGTTGTTTTCTTGCGAATCAGAAACGGCGTCATGGATTTGAGTAAAGGAGCAATATGGCGAGATATGAGGGTCGGCTGTATCTATCTACATTACTGTAACCCTCAAAGATTAACTATACGAGTTGCTCACACCGTTGCACAAGCTTTCCGGTACATCGCCCGAAGCAGTTCTTCCATCAGAAGAAATGGAATGCATGATTGCAGTGCTCAAGTTTAGAAGTCTTGACGTCCTCGTAGATAAAGCACATATTGATCGAAGGTTTGGAAGCATAGAATCAGTATCGTTCACGTGTTTGTATAAGCGTAAACTTGTGTTCGAAAGGACCGTATTGCGTGACTCGGAACTGTAAGGTACTACCTTAATATCCAGATCACAGTACTCGATACTACGTGAGTCTTTCGTAGGTTACGGGATAACCTCACATCTGGTTGGTCAAGGGGTGAGACATTGCATCATTTACCCTACACCTGCATCCAACACTCAACATTCACGGCATGGAGTCAACTAAACTCGGCCTTAACTTGAGAAGCAGAATATTGACCATGCTAAATAAGTCCAGTTCAGTATTATGGGCTTATGCAGGACCGCACATGGCTGTGCTTACTTCCACTAGTTGCGAATTCAAAGTGCAGACCTCGGGACATCAATCGCCGAACTTGCATCTGATAATTTAGCCTCACGGAATTTATGCACGTTTACTTCGATTGACTGGATGATTGGCTACTTGTACATATACGCAGGAGTTACTTTCAATACAACTTTCTAGTGGTAGGCTTGGCTTGGTATGTTCTGAGATGCCCCAGCGTCTCGTGTAGTGGATAGGTAAGGTATTTGCTATCTAGCCAATAGAACAATATCAATTGTTTTTGTTAACCCAAGAAAGCTCTGCTATCTCCAGCACATTTTGAAACGAAGATTGATACCATTAACACCCAATAAGAGAAAGGCTCGTTGCAATCGACCCTGATCTGGAACCCTGATACGCGTGACAATGGGACAGTGGGGTAAATTTGCTAGGTGTATTAATTTCAGCCTCAAGTTTCAATCAACGACACCTCCTCACTCACCATATATGTATTCCTCGGCCTTTTGATCGTAAGCCCCGAAACGAAGGTGAAATGTGCTGCTTGGACCGTATACTCGTTGGCGGATCGTATTTGAAGTCTACGAGTTTTGGATGAGGGTATTCGATTTCCACAGATTCTGCAAGGCGTTTTCATCTCGCAGCAATCGAGCTTCTTGTCCTTTGCGCAAAAACAGCAACTTGCCGTCTGTGGCGCTCATCTTGAGCCGGACTTCCGTCTGAGACTTCCATCTGATACGCCATTCGAGGAGCGATCTGCCCTGGACCATTTGCTGTTGAGTACCGTGTGTAATACTGACAGTCCTGGAATAAGATACAGCAAATGGAAAAGCACAACGACGGATTGACCTCACTGCCCCTGGATGTGTAGAAGACTGTAGCCGAAGATACCCAACAGCTGGCCAGCATATCTCGGCGGAAGACAACAGCGAAGTGTGATATATCTACTGATACCGCCATAAGAACTGTGGGCTTTCATATCAATATTTTCCCTGCTCCCTGATTAATTGAGCGATTATTAGGGATTTGTGTGTTCATGATAGTACTCTCCGTCGTGCCTGGACGCCTGCCTGAATACCTTGAAGCGTTTCCTGCTGCACTCATACATTCTCCTGCTCATTACCACCTACCTCGGTACGCAACCATGTCTGCCACTTTCCAAAAATTTACTCCCTTTTGCGTGATGATAGGTTTGGGAAAGAGAAAAACTGCAGAGCTTCAATCAAGCCACACTCCACCACTACAACATCAAGGCATCTTGACTCAACGACTTTGGCAAACGTTTTTGATATTGTATCGCTTGAAACATTTGTTATAGCTTGCAATCCCTCACCCAAGCCGATAGCATGGCAAACAGGTACTTCTGTAGGAATTCTGCTGGGAAAAATTCGCGTAGGTGATATATCAAGGTTTTCAGCCAGATGCGGCCTACCTTCCTAACACAGGCAGTTTCCACATGTATCTAAGGTACCTGGGCATTAACATCAGAGGTTGTTGTCGTTCCTGATGCAGGTTGATACGCACCCGAGGCACAGGCAACTACGAACCTTTGAGTGTTTGAGATAAGGACATTCTTTCCTATAGGCAGACCTATTAGTGGCAGGTATCGAGGTAACTCCTTAGCCGCATTGCACGCGACCCCGGCTCCTTCCTCGGAGCTTAGCAAATTGGGATATACTCTTGACGTAGGGGAGCAAAAGAAGAGAAGGAGCGAGACTCATGCGCTTCCTGGTTGATTCACCACTAGTCACTCCAGTCTGCAAGTGACAGAAAGTGCAAAGGAGGTCCCATTGTTCTGAACCTTGGTAGCCACAACGACAGAGATTGCTGCCAGTTCCCATCGCTGTCAGCTGGCAACAGGCGACCTTTTCTTAAATACTATCTTCTCGCTCAGTCCACCATTTGTTTCTTCCCTCCTTCATCATACCTTCTATCCAAAATTCAGATTCAGGCTTTTGCATTCGCAGTATCGTCATTGCATCATCTTTTGGTAGCACGCGGACTTCTTGCCTTTGGCACTTTAGCCTTGGTACCGGCGACTGCCAGTATAGCTTCTTTCCAATACCGATATTAAGAGCAAAGTTAGGTAAGTGCGAACGTCTGTTATAGCCGTCTTGGAATCATCTATTTCTTCTCCTCCACGTCCGTCTCTCTTCATTCTCTTCTTCTTCTTCTTCTTCTTCTTCACATCATCTCCTTGGGTCAAACACAACTCTTTTCACCAGTCCATCATCGGCTGGACTATTTCACCAGACCCCCATCTTGCTCGATAGCTTGTTCTATCTTACTTACTCTCGCTTCATCTCAGTCTTGGTACCTGGACAATTTTCCATCGACGAACAGTTCTCGTTCAGTTTCTTCCGCCAGTTACTCGATCTCCAATCAAGGCGTAAGTCCAGCCCCTGTGCTCTTTCATTATCTTTTCATATTGCAGCACCACTCATTTCACTACAACCTGTCCACATATGTGAGATCTTTCAACACTACATTCATCTTCAACCTTCTCGTGCTGCTGTGCTCCCTTTAGACCTTTCTTCCTGACAGGCTTGCTGACATCTTCAATTTTACAGATCTTTGCCGTAACGCTTGAGCACTCGCCATTTCCAAATACTGTCTTGAGATCAGTTTGTTGCTTTTGAGGTAGGTGCCCTGTCACATGGCCTCTTCAGCTTCTGGGCCGCACAGCTCGCTTCTGTACATTCACATTGACTCTTCCTTTGTGTACCCTGCCCTGTCCTCAACGCATGCCATCCATTCTCTTTTACCATCAACTTATCCCGTCCGGTAGCACTGACCTGATATTTACTAGCCGATCCAAAACTTATCATCCTCGACAAAATGGAGGCCACCAACGTTACCAATAACCCCTATCTTCCCAACCCATCTACTCGGGCTTCCCATCCCATGACTGTTCATGGCTCCAACGATCCCAATGCCCTGATCAACCAGTTCCAGAATATGGCACTGGGAGGGATGAACATGGCCCAGCCTCCGGCTCACGTTCATATGCCCCCTTCGTATCTCGTTGGATCTGATGCTCATCTGCTTTTGGCGCAGATGCAGAACTCTCAATCCATGCAGATGCACGAGAACGGATACAATCATTTCCCAATCCATGGGACCTATGCCAACCCCTACCTCGGGGTGTCTCTTCCTATGTTGCCGTTCACTCCTGGGCGTGCTGCAGTGCCCCATCAGCGTCCTGACCGTGGTCATTCGGAGGTTCCAGGTCTCGAGAACCGTCGAGGCTCCTATTCGACCAATGAATCAACCCCAGCCACTCCTTTCTACGGAAGTACACTGCACCGGGAGCCAGGACCGCGCGTCGCCAGTCACGACCGCTCGTCTTACACCACGCCTTCTCCTCAGCAGTTGGCAGCCATGCATGGTGACGCTCCGGGTAAGCAAACACTAACGACTATTACTGACCGTGCCATCGACGAGCTCCTGAAGAAGGAGCCTGCCATCCCAAAGGCTGTTCCTGCGGTTTTCACGCCTCTGGGCCAAATGAAGACATTGGAGCAGAGTCTGGAGAATCGAATCCCTGGAAACCGCAATGTGTACATTCGTGGCCTGCACCCGACTACTGACGATGAGCTTCTGTATCACTACACCTCTCGATTCGGTGCCGTTGAAACTTCGAAGGCCATTCTCGACACAAACACCGGTGCATGCAAAGGGTAATCATTCGTTTGGCAGAAGATGGGTGACTGGTGGCTAACAGAACTCTAGATTCGGATTTGCCAAGTTCATCGAAGCTGCCGACTCTGAGATGTGCATCCGTGGCTTTCATCGTCTTGGGTACGAGGTCGGATTTGCCAGGGTTCGTGCTTATATTCTCAGATGATGAAACTGTTTTCTAATAAGGGCACAGGAGTCTTTCAATTCCCGCCTCAAGGCTGAAGGTGACGACTTGTCCACTAATCTGTACATTTCAAACCTGCCCAAGTCTCTTACTGAAGTGGTCAGTCTTCTACATTCTCCGCGGTGAACATGCCAGATTGAACTAACTCTGCTCAAGGGACTTGGCGACATCTTTTTGAGCAACACCATCCTGTCCAGCAAGATCCTGCGCGACAACATGGGCAACAGCCGTAGAGTTGGCTTCGCTCGGTAAGTTGCTGGGTCTCCGAGGAACTTGTCTCAAGCTAATACCGTTGTTGCAGTTTCGAGAATCGTGACGTTTGTGACGAGATCATTCGCAGGTACAACGGGGTGAGTGTTGGAGATGAGGGTCTACCCATGAACATCCGATATGCCGATACACCTGCTCAGAAGGAGCTGAAGCGAGTGACCACGGAGCGCCGCCAATTCCGGACCAATGAGTACAACATTGGTGCCTACGGAACTCCTTTGGTCGGGCTGAACCCAACTCTCTACTCCCACCAGCCTAACTGGCGCCGCGGCGCCGGAACTAACTCTCGGCTGTAAGTCCTTTTGGTCAAACTGTGATGCCTCGACTGACCCTGGATCTAGTGGAGGGATGCTGTCTACGGCGACGGGTTCGGATGGTAGCCATACCGCCCGTCATTTGGTCTCGCAGAAAGCTACTAACCTGTATGAACATTGGTATGGAGCCTGGCAATGAATTTTCTAACCTCTTGTCCAGGACGGCCTCGAGCTCGACCTCGGATGATGCGATTGTAACCCCTTCGCGCTCTGAATGTGACGAGAACACAACCATTCACGCGAACACGGTTACCGTCAATGCTTCCCTCGACTCGTCCCCGTCCGTCAAGAAGGAATACAAGAAGAAGGAATCGCAGTAGACTCGTCAATCGGCAACAGGTCTTACGAGGTGTTTGGTATTGCGAAACTGGGGTGCAACTCTTGCCTTTTTACTCCCCCGGGGGGGGGTTTTTTTTTTTTGGAGTTTGCTAGATCGTCAAGGCAGGCTTATGTCTTTGAAGAGCATCTTATGGTCTGAGATAGCTGGGCAGTCGATCAGTTGTGGATTGTGGCCCATTTCGGGAGGTTTTTTTTTTTTTGAACTGTACTCTAGAGTCAAAAGGCATTCGTGCCACAAAAGTCAGATGTTAACATTGTCCCACAGAGAAAATCACATTAGTCAATTTCCATAAAGTCGCATCATATGGCTGTGCTTATGACTCCATCCTTTTGTCCTGATTAGCACATTTTGAAGCTTGCGGAATATTCCCTCTCTGAATGGGTATCATGTGTTTTATACTGCCAGTTTGGACATGCTTTCACTGGGTGCATCCTCAGTATACAGATCATCATCCTCTGCCTTCAACGCATCTTCACCCAGAAGGCCTCCAGTTCCTTTTCCATCATCCCCAACATCATCCTCGCCTTCCTCAGCACGATCTGAATCATCCTCTTCACTATCGTCGTAATCATCGTCGTCGTCGTCTTGCTTGTCACCTTCATCCTTGGTCTTCTCCTTGATAGCTGCCTCCAGATCCTTCAGCATTTTTTTGGTGAAGCCAGAAGCTTCAACAGTGGCATCTAATCTCTTCGCTCCATTCTTCCCTACTGTCTTCTTGGCATGCTTGAAGAAGGGGCCAGGTTGGGTTTCTATGAAGTGGAAACGTCTTTCGAAAAAGCGCTTAATGCAGTTTACATCTCGATCAAAGTACATCTCGGCGTTTTGGTGTTCCATTGAAACCATCTGGGGGAAATCGATGACAACGGGCTCGAGTTTGATAGACTCCTCTCCATCCTCCGACGTCGTCTTAATCTCTTTAATGATAATGTTGAACTCGTTGAAGTCGCCGTGAATCAGACCGTGCTTGGCAAATCTGAGGATAAGGCTGATCAATTCGGCATAGAGCGACGCAGGATCAGGAACATTTGAAATCTGTCGAAGGGGGTGGGCGTCGATGAGTGACATGACGATGGTGTGTCGAGATTGCGCCAGGGGCACGGGAACCGGAAATCCTTCTTCGTATAGGGCCTTCATGAAAGCATACTCTTTCATAGCTGCCAGCCTTGATAGATACATCCATGATCCTGATTGGCGGTTCTTAAGGTAGTCTCGGTTCGACTTGACGGTTCGGAAGGAAATTCGGCCGAGTCGATGGATTTTGAGTACAAGTTGTGTACCACTATGGTCTGCGACGATCATGATGTCGCTTTCTTTCCCGACGCCGATTCGGGTTCCTACACTGTATACTGCTTTCTTTTGGGCGTGTGTGTGGAGGGCGAGATAGTCGAGTCCTCCGTAGCTCAGACGATAGCCGTCGTACTTGGCACCCTTGACACGAGCGATGAGGCCAACTTTTGCAAGGGCCGCGATACTCCTGTGAACTCCATTGACGCCGCCACGTAGACGTGACATTCTTTCGATCAACGCTGTTGGCACCACTTCGTGGTTCTTGCTTCCCATCTCGACCTGGAAAAGTATTAGCATCGCAACTCGCGCACAACCTTGATGGATGGGATACGAACCGCTGCGAGAACTCTCCAGTCCTCGGCGGCGAGGTGACGCATTGCCTTTGTGTCCAACTTCATGGTGGGCGACGATTACTCGAGGTCGGGACACTTCTTTTCGAAATAACAACGACTACACAAGTCTGCGTGGGAGTGTTCGAAATCAACTACAACGTGGGGTTGATTCCTTGATGCGGTCGAAGGTGGGGTTATCCTAGAATTTTTGGCGATAAGATCTTATCAGTGACATGGCTGGTGCGCTCGGATAATCGGCCGGAAGACTCATTGTGGCTGAGCACGTGATAGCAAGGCTGGATAGAGGCGGATGGACCCATTCTCCCAGGCGGCAACGCCTGGCGTAACCAACAGAGCTACGTTGAGTACTGGCGTCGTCTCGAGCTTGACCAAACGGCTCCATCACCTTCCATCCACCACGACGACCAGCCACGACAACACTCCCAATCAACCGTTGTCCCTAGGAGATTTCACGGCTGCAGCTTTGAAGCTGTTCTATCACGACTCTACAATATATTTCAACTCCCAATTTCTTTCTAGGAGCTCTCCTACACGCCTCAACTCTCGACGTCAACATGGCTCAGGACAGCGAGTTGCCCAAGGCAGCCGATAAGGGCAAGGGCAAGGCCGTTGATGAGACGAAGAGGGACAAGCCTGTAGCTAATGGAAAGAAGGAGGATGGAAAGACTGAGAGTATGACATCTTATTTTGACCTGGCGATGCGATATGGTGCTGACCAATGCCCCAGCTGCTGAGGAGGAGCTCAGTGAGGAGGACCAGCAACTCAAGAGCGAGCTCGACATGATGGTCGAGCGCCTGACCGTAAGTAGAGCTGGTTGCTTGGACATTTGCGTATGCGGCAAACATATCTAACGCGCATCCAGGAATCAAACTCGGAACTCTACAAACCTGCCCTTGAAGCGATGAAGACCTCCATAAAGACATCGACGTCATCGATGACTGCGGTGCCGAAGCCGTTGAAGTTCCTACGACCACACTACGAGACTCTCACTAAGCTGTACGAAGACTGGCCGGCGAGCGACGACAAAACCTCGTTGGCGGATGTCCTCTCCGTCATCGGTATGACGTTCTCGGACGAGGACCGACAAGACACGCTCAAGTACAGACTCTTGGCACCATCCTCTGATATTAGCTCTTGGGGCCATGAGTATACCAGACATCTGGCGTTGGAGATTGGCGAAGTATACGGAAAGCGCATTACCAACGATGAGCCAACAAAGGATCTGGTCGACTTGGCCATGATTCTCATTCCTCTCTTCCTGAAGAGCAACGCCGAGGCCGATGCAGTGGATCTGATGAGCGAGCTAGAGATTATCGAGGAGACTTCAAAGTTCGTGGACGAGAACACCTACGCGCGAGTGTGCCTGTACATGGTCACCATGGTTAATCTCCTCACCTACCCCGACAACGAAACCTTTCTCAAGACTGCGCACGACATCTACATCGAGTACAAGCAATTTGCACAGGCTATGGTCCTTGCTATTCGATTGCACGATGTCGACCTGATCCGGGCCGATTTTGACAAGGCGGAGGACCCTGCGCTGAAGAAGCAGTTAGCGTTCCTCATTGCCCGTCAACGGATAGCCCTTGACATTTCCGAGGATTCTGAGGATGACCAAGAGATTTCGGAGTGTCTGTCCAATCTTAAGTTGTCGGAGCACTTCAAGTCTCTTGGCAAGGAATTGAACATTCTGGAGCCCAAGACGACCGAGGACATCTACAAGAGTCACCTTGAGAGCAGCCGAGTAGCCGGCATGACCAATCTGGACTCGGCTAGACACAACCTGGCTGCGGCTTTTGTCAATGCCTTCGTCAATGCCGGTTTTGGTAACGACAAGATGATGCTAGTGGAGGGCGAAAAGGAGACTTGGGTGTGGAAGACAAAGGCCGATGGTATGATGTCGACTGTTGCTTCCATGGGTACCCTTTTGCTCTGGGATATTGAGAACGGTCTTGATAAGATCGACAGGTATACGTATTCGTCCGAGACGGAGATCTCAGCCGGTGCTATGCTTGCGATTGGTATCATGAATTCGGGTGTTCAGCTTGATTCCGAGCCCGCCCTTGCTCTCTTGGGCGATAATGACAAGCTGCACAGTCCTGATCCTCTGGTTCGAACTGCCTGTATCATGGGCTTAGGCCTGTCCTACGCCGGCTCTAACAAGGAAGACATCCTGGAGCTACTCCTGCCCATCATCTCCGACTCGACCCAAGACATGCAGATCTCGGCCATGGCTGCTCTGTCTTGTGGTCTGGTCTGTGTTGGCTCGTCACACCATGAGGTCAGCGAGGCCATTGTGACAACGCTAATGGATGACGACCGAAAGAACCAGCTCACCGATAAGTGGACACGATTCTTGGGCCTGGGCCTTGGCCTTCTCTTCTTCGGTCGTCAAGAAGAGGTTGATGTTATCCTTGAGACCCTGAAGGCTATCGATCATCCTATGGCCAAAGCCACCGCTGTCATGGCTGAGATCTGTGCCTGGGCGGGTACAGGAGCCGTGCTCAAGATTCAGGAACTTCTTCACATCTGCAATGAGCACAACGAAGAATCTGACGACAAGAAGGGTGACGAGCTCCTCCAGGCTTATGCTGTCATCGGTATCGCTCTGGTAGCTACGGGTGAGGATGTCGGCCAGGAAATGGTCCTACGACAGTTCGGTCACCTCATGCACTATGGTGAGCCCAACATTCGAAAGGCAGTACCCCTTGCCATGGGTCTCATCAGCCCCAGCAACCCTCAAATGAAGATCTACGACACGCTGTCGAGATACAGCCATGACACTGACCCCGAGGTCGCTATCAACGCCATTTTTGCCATGGGTCTTGTTGGAGCTGGCACCAACAATGCCCGTCTGGCTCAGTTGCTTCGACAGTTGGCCAGCTACTACCACCGTGACCAGGATGCCCTGTTCATGGTGCGCATTGCTCAGGGTCTCCTCCATATGGGCAAGGGTACCTTATCAATCAGCCCGTTCCACACTGATCGCCAGGTCTTGTCGCGCGT
Source organism: Fusarium domesticum (assembly GCA_013618395.1). Taxonomy (NCBI): domain Eukaryota; kingdom Fungi; phylum Ascomycota; class Sordariomycetes; order Hypocreales; family Nectriaceae; genus Fusarium; species Fusarium domesticum. The sequence goes on from JABFEV010001423.1 coordinate 14,506, forward strand.
TTCCGCCGCCGGTCTCCTTGCTACCCTCGTCGCTATGATCGAGCCCAAGGAATTCATCACTGGCACCTCCCACTACCTCCTCTACTTCCTCGTCACCGCCATGCACCCTCGCTTCCTTGTCACTCTCGATGAGAAGCTCAAGCCCCTCAAGGTCAACGTGCGCGTCGGTCAGGCTGTCGATGTTGTCGGCCAGGCTGGTCGTCCCAAGACCATCACTGGATGGCAGACGCAGAGCACTCCCGTTGTCCTTGCGCACGGCGAGCGTGCAGAGTTGGAGGATGAGGAGTACATCAGCCTTAATAGCACCCTGGAAGGCTTGGTGATTCTGCGAAAGGTATGCCTACCCTAACCCTTGATATGTTTCTTGTCTCCACGACACCTGTGCTGACCCGTACCAGAACCCCGAATGGCAAGAGGAGAAATAGACTGATGGGATTTGGGTCGTTAAAAGGGTTGACAATCATGGGCAGGATGGGGTGGTCAAAGGTAAGACCACGCCAAGTTACACTGTATACTAGAGTTCTGCCACAAAGCGCACTACAAGAGACTAAGGAACAGTGGGATATATTCCATAGATGGACAAGTTCATTGCAGTTTCATCTGTCTCAATAGGACTTGCTGCCTTGAATCTTTGCTGATGTGACAAGGTATGCCCACTCGCGTTGTTAAACTGGCCAAAGATGCCAAAAGAAACAACCGTAATTCCAAAAATCAACGCTTGCAACCATGCAAGTCTATCTGTCGCATATCAGTTCTCAGGTCCCCAAATTGCAACTACCATATCTATATGTAATGACGATTTTTAAAGCAAATGACCACCAATGAGTAAGAACCACAACTTCCAAGCCTGACCAACTTTCAAACCCAACTACCACGTATCAGGACCAAAGTGCTCGCCTTCGGGCACATTGTTATAGGAACAAGCCTGCCAGTCACAGCCTTGTTTATAGACCTCAGTGCCCCACCACTTGAAACCCTTCATCAAGCCGGGGTAAATGAAGCCAAAGAAAACAACGACGATACCAAACGCGAGGCCAGAGTCAAGGGCGGCGCTGAGCGTCATGGTGTATTTGCTCCACCAAGCATTGTGGCGGTTCTTGATGAGGTAGTTGAAGACATAACATACGACAACCCACACGGAAAAGTTGAGGCCGGTGGCAGGAGGAATCCAGGACATGGCGCCAAAGATGACGGGAAGATTGACCTTGCGGAGGATGCTGCCACGATGACGCCGGCTATAGAGCCACAGAGGGATGGGCAGGAGGGCACCCAGAGGGAAGAACCAGATCAGAGCTCGGTAGGTTGCGTTAGGCCCAAAGAACTCGTTGGGACCGACAACACCCCAAAGGATGGAACCATTGAAGTGGACTCGAGCGATAGGGCAAGTGAACCCGTTGATGGCTTCAGTGGTGCAGATTCCCTTGACGTTCACAAACATCCAGTTCAGCACTCCAATCTGGGTGAGCGAGGAGACAAGAGTAGCCACAATCTGAACCAAGAATAGGATACGTGGCGGAATCTTCATGTAGTGGCCGAGCTTTAGGTCCGAAGCAAATTTGATACCCTGTGCTGATGAGATGTAGCCGTAAGTGACGAAGACCATGTTGGCGATTGGGCGACCAGGAAAAATGACGCCGCAAATAAGCTGGCAGATGATGTAGATACTGCTGTGCTGGTTTGTAACTGCCATGATGATGCCGTTTGGAATGAAGAAGATGGCTCCAATTCCAAGAGCGAGAAGGAGACCGTACCACGGCAGGTGAACAGGGTAACTAAGAGGACGTCAGTCAAACCAAGTGTGATAACGGGTAAAAGTACTCACTACTCAACGACGAATATGCCGATAGCCGTCATAGAAAGGAAGGTAATCAGGTACCAGCTCATCGGGGCATCCTTGTACCTCTTCATGAGCCGGCTATGAACATCCTCGTGACTGATCAGCCCTTCATTGTTGGAATTGGACCTTGATCTGCGCGCGTGGCCGTCGTCCGTTGATTGTCGAGATGGTGAGGTCCCTGGGGAATCCGATACAGGCTGATACGCAGGCTTACCGTCCTCGCGAGCTTCCGCCAAAGCCTTCTTCCACGTCCTCCAGATATCCTGACCATGCCAGCAAGCGGTATGCGTCAGCAGAGCAGCGAGACCGGCGAATTGCACGCCGTAGCTCAGTACGTAAGTAATGGGCAAGAAAACCCTGCTGTAGTTCTGATAGGCCTCCCTGTCAAATAGAAACTCTGGAGTAAGGATTCTGCTGACATCGTAGACCTTTCCTGTGTTGTCGAAAACGGCGGCAGACAAGATCGGCATATAGGAGGAGAACAGGACGTTTCTGTAATAGAGGATAGGCGCAACAATCCACATGACCACAGCGAGGCCACCAAAGACGTTCATGGAGGCCCAGAAGGGGACCAGTAGTGGAGAGCCGACATATGTGACTTGCGCCCAGTCGAAGGTCAGGGGAAAGAGGCCGAGGCCAGAGGAGACGCCAAACAGGTTCGCAATAACAACATTCTTAGGTGCGAACCAAGTAATCACGTTAAAGTAACTCAGCGCTGGCATCAGCAGGCCAGGGAGGAAGTAAAAGAGGAAAGACACGGTCCAGACGATGTAGAAAAACTTCCACCTGCTAATGGTCCAACCCTCGGCGGGTTTGTTCTCTTGTCTGTGTAGTGTCGAGAACATGGCAGCCGACATCAAGGTGCCGGGCCAAATCATACCACTGGGTCGAACAAGGAATCGGCGGGCGAGACCTGCAAAGCCATATCCAAGGATCTGCGTGGAGATGGTAAGGAGCAGTTGGTAGGCGATGGGCGCTTCTTGGTTGTAGAATTTGGTCTGCTCGACGATAACATCCGTGGCAAAGGCGAAGCCGAAAGCGACGTTGCTGCTCACGTAGACGCACGTATGCTCCTTTTCGTTCCACCTCCCTTGAGCCAACCACCTCCGGATAGCTGTAAATTTGCCAACTTTGTGAGGAATCTGGGAATTCCCTGATATGGAGGGTGTTCGGGCGCCATCGACAAAAGACTCTTCAGGATCATACTGTCGTTTCAATAAAAGATCCCACAGATGCCCGAGCGGGTGAACAAGAAGTAGGGCAATCACGGGAGTAATAGCAACACTAGGGTATCTTAGAGAAAAGAACAGATTTGTAGAAGAGCCAAGGAAGGAAAATATAATGGACAAGCACCACATGCGAGGCGTATTAATGGAGAGGGTGATGTCGTCGGTAGGAGGGACGGAGGCGCGAACAGCCTCGTGAGGCGAGTTCTCTGGTTCATCATCGGAAACATTGGGGTAGCCGTCGTCGTCGTCGTCGTCGTCGCTGTCGAGTAGTGGCCCGTCCTCGGATCTGTCGTCTTTCATGCTTCCTTCAAGAACGCCATGATGCGCAGATTCAGTGACGCCGAATCGTCCCTCGAGTCCCGAGACAAGAACAGCGCCATCAACTTCCTCGGACAACTTAGAAGAGTGTTTGGAAGCCTTGGAACGTTTGGAAGTCTCGCTTCGCATTGTATCGGGGACATGCCGAAGCTGATGGGAGTCGGGGTCACAGCGGTCACTACCAGCAGGAGAATTATTGCGGCTCGGGGTTAGCGAAACGGTACCGTAGGGACCGTCCGGGCGTAAAATCCCCGAGCGCAGAAAGGGAGTCTTCTTGGAGGCCATTTCTAACGTGAACTCGGAGGGCTGGAGAGCGAAAGGGCTGGGCTCAGAGGCATCTAGAGCCGTGCTGCGATCGGTGCGGCGAGGATCAACAGCGGCGGCGACAGCGGCAGCGTCAAGACGAGGGGTGTCTAAAGCTGAGGATAGCTGATCATGTTCGTTATGGACGTGGGCGAGGGAGGCAGAAGGTAGAACAACAGACGGGGGATCGGAGACAATTAACAGATCCGGATCGCAAGCGGCCAGGGCCTGATGTAACAGCACATGGTCTTGGCTCGAGGTGGGATCAGGCGGGTAGGGCGCCCAGGCATGAGACCCGGAGCGTGAATGAGAGGAGGTGTACGAGTTGGGGCGGGAGTGTGGTTGGGAATGGGAATGGGAATGGGAGTGCGAGGGTGACGAGGGTGAGACAGTGGATCGGCCTGTGGAGGACGTGGATGCTAGGGGCTGAAGAGGGACAGCCTGTTGCAGGTTGGAGTCATCTACCCTTGTTCTACTTCTGCTGGATCTTGTCTGGGTCTCGGAGCAGGATGAAGACGAGGACTGGCGGCTTGAAGAGGAGAGGGTGCTCCTGGTGGTGCTTCTGGGGGTGGTGTGTCGGCCCATGGCGGGGCGGGGCGAGAAGATGAAGATGAGGAAGAGGATGATAAGGTGGATGATGATCTAGAGGGAAATACCTCCCTGCCTAAAAAGAAAAATGTAGGGGTTATGGCGGGAGTGGGAGGGAAGGTACAGGGAAGCTACTCCGTAATAATTTAGTAGCGAATAGGCAAATACGTACTCCGTAAACGGGCAGCTGTCACTCTTGTTCATCCTTGGTTTTGACTTCCCAGCAAAAGGACTCTATGGCAGCCCAGTTGAAACGACTCAGCAGCGATGGAAAGGATGGAATGGACGGGACGTGCACAGAGACGGGCGGGGCTGATCAAGGGCAGTCGAGGGAGTCCCTAAACGCTCCACATGTTGAACAAAGTCGCCTGGAAAACAGCAAACGAGCAAGTAAGGAATACAGGCCTGGTAAATGTGGAAGCGAAGGACTCCAATATTGATGGAAAAGAGGAGAGAAAAAAAGCAAGGCTACGGCGGCGAAAAGGGAGCGAATCGCTGGATGATGGTCCTGGCAGCCCTGTCTGGTTGGGCGTGGGGAGCCGAGCAGCGTGGATCCTAGCCGGTACTCACTTGGCTAGTTGAAGAAGAGATGACCAGGATGAGGGGAGAAGTTGATGATGATGTTAGGTATTGTGCAATGTAGTGTACTATGTAGGCGAAAAAGGCGTGACATGTGAATCTTTTCAAGTTTATTTTTTTATGTTATTGTCGATAAAACGTTCTTGGTAGCGTCTATCACTATTCCCATAGAAATACATATATATGCATATTAGTTGGTTAGTTAGAGGGAGGTTAAGGGCCGCTTTGGTCTGGTCACCACTCATGCATAACGTTCGAATCTCTGTAGGAAAGTTCTAGCTTAATTAGACTGTAGTTCTTTTGTGAATAAGACTCTTATGGCTCAACCTGCATGGATTAGATCGATCGCAACATACAGCAAGTGTAACAGCCGCGATGGAGGCAACCCCCTTTTATCACTTACATAACACCTTTTGCACTATTGTTTTACAACCAAGGGTAGCACGCAGTCTCCCGATCAGAAAATGGCAGAGAAAGCCCTCACTGTGAGCATGACTTGTGATACTGCACGGCTGGGAGAATGCGGGAAGGTAAGCAAACATGATGGAGTTTTGTGATGCAACCAAAAGCAAGGATTATAGACAAGGGACAAGGAGACTTGACCAGGGACTTGATTTTGCGCCGCTGTGTACAATGCATCGGTAATGCTATAATGAAAACCAACTATCCAGAGAATACATTCGCGACAACCCTCAGTGTCCCCTATTCTCATTTACAGTGTTAAGGATGGTACGGAATATGTGAGAACGGATAAATGAGCCACGAGGCCTAAGATGTCAAACAACAGGCCTCCAAATAGTCCAACAAATCCCCATAATTCGCGAGTTGTCACCCCTACCGAAGCTACCTACCTACACTCGCCTTAGCCGCGGGAGGCTGCGGACGCCAAAGCGCCATTCTACTGGGGGTGTGTGACAGGGTGATCACTGAGTACTACCAGCACCTAGTAGTAGACATGATAGTGTAGGGGGAAAGGAGGCAATGCTGATTCATGTCGAGAACGTGTCCTCTTTGGAGAAATATATCCTGAGCTTTTAGTACGTTGCAGACAAAAGAAGGTCGTCTGAATAATGATGTTGTGCTTCAAGTCGTTGGTACATAAACAATACTACCCAAGTTCTAATGATGAGGGTGTGCGACTCTGACCAAGCAGGTGATGATAGTCCCGGAACTCTGAGGTAATGGATTCGACCGAGTTATTCACGAAATATTGCTTTAATTCCTTCCCGTGTGTTTCCGAGCCAAAAAGGATCCCAAAGGCTTGTTTATGTTTTCGTTCACACAGTATTATTAATATTCGTTTCTCTTTATTGAACAATCTGAGAATCAACTCACGCCCTTCCATTGTAGATGGGCACAACGTCTACTGGGGCAGGGTGGTGAGCTAGCCAAAAGAACCACAACCCCTGACACCTCCGAGCTCCGAGATGTGGCGCTACACACATCTCCTCTGTGACGCTCGGATGAAGGATAAAAGAGCTGGGATCTGCTGGACCCGATGGATCTGATTAGATAACACTGATCAAGGGCCATCATCACCACCCACCTTTTGCTACCTATCCAGGATCATCTGATCTTTTGAAGCTAGCCATCTTTCGAAGCTAGCCATCTTTACCATTTTACGGCGTGGGAAAAAAAAAAAAAAAAGATGAAAAGAAAAAGGAAAAGGAAAAGGAAAAGGAAAAAAAGAAGAAGAAGAAGGAGAAGAAATGGCGCTATCATGCCATCGTCAAAATTCAGATTCAGTACTGTTCATAGATATTACCATCCCAAACGTAAACAACAATGATTTTAATGTGAGATTGTAGATATTTTACAAGTGACTTGTACCTTACTAGTAGTGGCTTTCTGCGACCCTTGATTACATCCCTGACAGACTAGGCTGAGCAGCACACATAGAGTAACCCTTGCTCTGCTCCGGTCTTCCACGCGTCGAACAGTAGGTATGCATCCCCATCCCCTGGTACTTTCATAAAGGCGTTAAAGTTGTAGCGATACAGTATGTCGTTATTTATTACATCAACAGCTAAGTATGTGCAACATTGAATAGAAACTTTTAACAGCACATTAATATACAACGAACCCTCAAATACTCATTCGAAGTATTTCACTTCATACAACACATAGCACAAGACAAGGTAGAATAGCCTGGATGACTTGCCGAGATGAACCATTTGTGTCTCGCCGCCGGCAACTCGAACCCATGTATATCCCACGCCTCATCCCGCGTCAATTTTTTTTCAACGTTGCATCAATCCACGACTGGGCTGTCAAAATCCATGCATGACCTGGGGGATCAGAACAGTGAGAAAAATAGAGACCTTGCGGTTCTTGTCGATTCCTCAATTAGGCGAGGGTATGTTGTCCAGACGTCCGAGACACTTCATTTCCAAACCAGACAAATGAAGCTGCCAGTATTGGAAATGCTGAGCATCACCTCATTCATCTGTCAGTGCTCTCAGCGTCCTTGTTCTTTGTCAAGATACAAGACATTTTTGCAACATTCGTGATCTAGGCGTGGGTTGCCGTGTTGTGTACATAGTGTGTAATGCCGGAATCCTCTCCGGCTCTTTGAGCACTTGTTTTTTCCTTTTTCTTTCTTGAACCACACCCCCAATTTGACTACGTGCCTGCGCCTAAGCATGGGACACTGCAAGTTCCCGAGCTTCTCGGTTCCGTCTGAACGTGAATAGTGGGAAGTGGTCTGCTTGCCGCATTTTGTAATGCGCATCTTGTTCCGCATCGTATCCCTGTCGTCAATTGCCAGCCGAGTCATTGATGGTTACTGTCATGAACCGGAAAATGCCGTTACATTATAGTTGTATCAGTTTTTGTGTCTCGGTTGGTCATACACATGATGCATTTAGAGAGGCGGATGGCATGAAGTATTAATAGCCGTCCCTAGTATCCCAAACCCAAGAATATCTTCGCATGACTGAGTCTTTGACTGCAGGGATAGCTTGAGAAAGGGTCCAGGCGGTCTACTACCGGTGTTATGGACTTATGCAGACTGGTGGCCAAATACGGATCTTTTTCATCTTAACCTGCAAAACATCTGTTATAAATTCACTTGCAGATTGCTTCAAATTCCGCGCTACGAAAAGTCAGGCTTCACCGCTCACAGGACTTGTATCCAAGAATGCCCGAGGCAATCTGTGTACCGCTAATAAACAGCGATTCACATGATCGGAATGACGCCAGTGAGTTTAGGTTGGTAACAGCCCACTGTATCGGTCGCCAAGCCCGCCAACGGAGGGTGTGTCACGCTGCTTGGTTCCTTGGCTTTTAGCGTCTTGTTCCCGAAACCCTTCAGGATCGATTCCATGCCTCCGTACCGGAACTACCACAGGGTCAAAGAAAAAGCCCTCACATTACCATTACAACAGCTGGGCTAGCATCCCAATCCACAAACTCCCAGTACGCCTCCAGACCATCTCCGGCAACGCAGTCTCACGATGGCGTCATCCTTGTCTGCTGCCAAACAGCAGCTGAGGGTCCTCATGAAGCAGAAGCTTTCCAACATCCCACAAGAGTTGGTCGCGGCGCAGAGTATGAATGACCACTGGCCTTGCCATTATCCATTTTGTGTTGACCTAGTAAATCTCCCCTAACGTCGCTCATCTAGGTCGCCGTATATTTGAGACTCTCAAGGAGTTCCAGCCCTACAAGGATGCTACTCGAGTTAGCATCTTTCTATCCATGCCCGCGGCTGAGGTCCAGACAGATGCCATCGTTCGCCATGCACTGGCCGTAGGCAAGCAAGTCTATATTCCATATCTGCATAAGTCGCCGCTCCAGACGCCTGATACGCCTGCACGAGTGATGGACATGGTTCACCTTAAAGACTTAGAGGATTACGAAGGCCTCAAGCTGGATCGCTGGGGCATCCCAAGCATTGATCCGGCCACAGTGCACATGCGAAGACGCATACTTGGAGGTCCAGATGCTGAGCATTCTGAGCAGGCTACCTTGGATTTCATGCTGATGCCTGGAGTTGCCTTTGATTTCGACGAAGCTGGATCCATCAGGCGACTCGGACATGGCAAAGGCTTCTACGACTTCTTCATCAACAGATATTTAACCAAGATCGAGACCAAGGGCCTCGGTGCTGAGAATCCTCTGTTTCTGTATGGTCTAGCCTTGGATGAGCAGATGGTTCCTGAGTCATCGGATCTTCATGTGCCTACTGATATCCACGATCGAAGGCTTCATGGACTCATCACCGGCAATGGCGAGATCAGAAAGAATTCAGGCTCAACTAGTCCTGTAATTTCATGATACCTCGTAGGCTTCAGATAGACTTGATAAGGAATGCCGTTGGTCGCAAAGCCTACAAGAGGAAACATTAACTATTGAAACCTGAAAGGCCGTTTCTTTAAAGCGCCGCCTGAAGAGGAGATGGTTGACAAAGAGGCTGAGTCAAGTTTATATTCAGACAACCAATGTAAAGCGAGCTTGTAGGTACTTGATCTCGGCTACTTCTTCACCATAACTTATGTCTTTGTTGATTCACACGTCGGTCATCGAAAGTCCCAACACTCGGGTATGTTAGTGAATTCAGCTTCTCCATCATTGCATCAAAGATTTATTCTTTGATTTCACAAACAAGTGGCAGACTAACCTGGTATTCTCTGAATGGAACGATGTTAATTTAATCGTCTCGCTTTCTGAACATAATCCCATGTTAAATTATCACGACGTTGAACTCAATGACGTGACCTGCATTTCGGGACGGAAAAACCACGGAAGCTTCCCAATGTCTATTGCCCCGCCAAGGCTCCCTCTCCGCTAGCAACGACGAGGTGGGCTTTGCTTTGTGTATTTTGCTCTTTGGGTGATTACCATACGCCATCTTGAACCTCGACCTTTCGTTTCAATATTGCGTTTTCGACTCTTCTCGACTCCTCCCTCTTCCTAACCCCTACGGCTCTTTTTTTTTTTTGGTGAACGACCACAGTCAACGCCACCTTTCACCATCGTCGTCGGGCACTGAATCACTTCCCCCTTTCTCGCTGTCGAGAACCCAAGAGCCTAGCACCACCTTCCGTCATATGCGCCGTAGCTTCCTCGATCGATCGCGCTGAAGCTCGTGGATAGTCCATTCAACAACACCCGACCACATTCCCGGCCTGGTTTTCAATTCATCATGGCCACGAACGGCGCCCAAGAGGGCTTCGCCCCTCCAGATGTCATGTCTGCTGTCATGACAATGAGAGGTGGAGAGCCAGAGGCGAAGAAGCATGCTCATGAGTATCTGGAGAGGTTCCAGAAATCGGTTCGTCACGCAACCTTCCAGCATATTCACGCTACTTATCGCAAGTACTGACGGTGTTGATTTGTAGAAGGATTCATGGGGTACAATAATGGGCATATTGCAGTCCGACGGAGCACCAGAGGCCACGCTCTTTGCGGCCATTACACTTCGTGGAAAGGTTTGGCTTCTGTAACCTTCCCTCAGGCACCCAAGGCTAAAGCATTCGCAGATCACATACGACTTGGCCACCCAGGTTCCTGCCAGCGAGCTTCCCGCGCTTAGAAGTCAGATTCTCCTTCTCTTAAAGCACTTTGCCCCTGGACCCAAACCCATCCGTGTCCAACTCTGCGTCTGCTTGGCCATTCTAGCGATCCAAATGAAGGGCTGGGACGATGTTCTCCCGTCCGTCGTCCAGTCCCTCAGCGATAGCCCCGAGAGCCACGCCTGCATTCTGGACTTCCTCCGGGTACTCCCCGAAGAGGTCACCGAGGGCCGAAAGATCACCTTGTCTGTATGTGGAATAGAGCAACCAGCGACCCGGCAATCGTTTTTCCTCGATATCGTCTCAGCTGGTCAACGTCAACACGAAGTTCAAGTCTAATTGTTGGAACTAGGAAGAAGATCTTGCGCTACGGACACAAATCTTGTTGGGAGATAATGCGGACCAGGTCGTTCAGCTCCTGATCAACTACTCTCAATCGTCTCGTAAGTCGACTCCCTCAATTCAACGACATTGCGTACTGACCTCTTCAGCTGCCGCCGCTCAAAACCCCCAGTTGATGGAATGCATTACTTCGTGGTTAAGAGAGGTCCCGGTTGAAAATATCGTCAAGTCACCTCTCCTCGACCTCATCTTCAATGGCATCACTAGCGATCAGTGTGGCCAGGAGGCTTCTGAGTGTTTATGCACCATGCTCCGAGAAACTAGCGATGTGGATGAAAGCCAGGCAGTCATCGAGCTTCTTTTCCCTCGAATTATTGCGCTCGTTCCGCAAATTCGAAAGGCCGAGGAGGAGGAAGACACCGATGCTCTCAAGTCCTTGACCAAGGTCTTTGCGACGGCCGCGGAGAGCTGGGTTGTCGCAATCTCTCGCCAAGCCGTTCATTTCCGTCCTTTGGTTGAGGCGATTCTGGAGTGTGCCCTCAGGGACAAGGAGCGGGAGGCCATTGAGCATACCTTCACCTTCTGGTACGAGCTAAAGCTCTACCTTGTGTTGGACATATATATTGAAGGCCGACTGCAGCTGGTTGATATCTACTCCAAGCTCGTGGATATCCTTCTGAAGCATCTCGAATACCCTCGACCCGAATCTGGCAACGAAACGGATTTGTTTGACGGAGACCGCGAACAGGAGGAAAAGTTCAGAGAATTCCGACACCAGATGGGCGACACTCTCAAAGATTGCTGCGAGGTGATGGGCGTCACGGATTGTCTGAACAAGGTCCTACACTCGATCCAGCAATGGACGTCCAAGTACGCAAGCCAAGTGACAGATTCATCGGTTCCTCACTGGCAGGAATTGGAAGCGCCTTTGTTTGCCATGCGTGCTCTTGGTCGCATGGTCGACAAGGAGGAAAACATCGTCCTCCCTCAGCTCATGCCTCTTCTCGTCCAGATCCCAAGCCACGAAAAGCTTCGTTTCGCAACCATTATGGTTCTGGGTCGTTACACGGAATGGACTGCAGCACATCCCGAGTACCTCGAGCCCCAGTTCAACTACATCGTGGCGTCGTTCCAGTCGGACTCGAAGGAGATTATTCGGGCCGCGGCGCTCGCAATGAAATTTTTCTGCACTGACTGCAAGCATTTGCTCAGCGGTCAAGTGCTGCAGCTTCAGGAATTCTATGACCAAGTGTTGGACAAGCTGCCTGACCTGAGCAAGGAGGAAATCACGGATGGTGTGGCTAACGTCGTCACTGTCCAGCCTGCTGAGGAGATTTACCGCCTGCTCAAGACGTACTGTGATCCTCTGATTCAGCGACTGATGGCCAAGGCCAACCATGCCACTGACGAGGAAAGCAAATTGGCTCTGGCTGATCATATTCAGCTCATCACCATCTTCGTCCAGGTCGTTGTTCCCCCGACTAACCCAGGACAGGAAAACCCAGCTGTTAAATACTGGCAAGAGGTTTTCCCTATCTTGTCGACTGTCCTCGACAACTTCCTCAGCTTTACGCCAATCTGCGAACGAATCTGCAGATGCTGGCGAAACGTAGTGGTCGCGCATCGCACTGACATGGCGCCGCTGCTCCCTGACATGGCGAACAAGCTTGCGGGTGGTTTCAACAGTTCACGAGAGGGATGCTTCCTCTGGGTGACATCGGCCATTCTGCGAGAGTTTTCCGAAGCCCGGGAGCACGTGGATCAGGCCACGACAGATAACATCTACACCTTCTTCGAGGCCCAGACGACAACCTTTCTGCGTGTCATGACGGAGCTTCAACCTAAGGAGCTCCCAGACGTGATCGATGACTTCTTCCGGCTTTTGATCGATGCACTGCTTTACTACCCCCAGAAGCTGGTCCCCTCGCATCTGATTAGGTCGATATCTGAGGCGGCTATCTATGCCCTGACTCTTGAACAGCGTGACCCGCTCTCCTCAACGCTGCACTTCCTTCGAGATTTGCTTTCTTATGGCGGAAACAACCCGGCCACGAGTGACAGACTTCCCGAAGCAGTGGCGACTGAGATCCGCAACATCATCAAGAACCTCCTCTCGGAACTCGGAGAGAACCTGGTGAAGCAAGTCCTGGCCGGAATGATGATCACCTTTCCGCGTGACTGCTTCGCGGACGGCAGTGGTGTCTTGCTGGCTCTGTTCGAGCTGCTGCCCCTCGAGACTCATCAGTGGGTGTCTCGGACGATCCAGCTTCTGCCAGAGGGAACTGTGTCTGGTCCCGAGGCCGAGCGCCTGATGATCAAGATCAAGGAGAAGCTGGAGTCGGGAGACCCCAGCGCTCTCAGGAACGTGCGGGCTTTGCTGCAGGATTTTACAAACACTTATAGACGTCGCAACGTGGCACCCAGGGACGGGCTTGGCCAGCTTGAGGCTGCTCGTTTCCAATTCTCGGGTTGATTGTACATTTGCGGAGAGTAAATAAAGAATGAAGATGGAAGGCTGGTTTCAGAGAGAAGGCTTGAGGGCTCAAAAGGAGATTGGGGTTTATCGATACCATGGGCGTAGCAGGGCGAATGTACGGGATTGAGTAGCGAGGCAAGAGGCCTCGTTCTTACCTAGATATGTGTAAATTGGAGTGAGTTACATAGGTACTAAGGCGAAGCTTTGAAAGGATGATGAAATTTTGATGAATAGCGGAATGATTGATACTGGTTCAAGTTGTGGTGAGTGATGGTTGGTGATAGATGATGAAGCTATTCGCACATGCTGCAACGCCCACCTTCTTTTCTTTCAAACTCCTCTTGTTCGTCTTGCAGTATCGAGCCAGGAAATGTAGCGCTTAGTGCTCACACGTGTTTTGAAAATGCCGATCCCACGGCATGGGTGTGTCTCTCATGCAGCGACTGGGTCGTGAACCAGGAGAATGGTAGGAACAACAACCCACAACTTATCCGGGGCAAAATGGAGAATAGACACCACGTTCATGAGCTGGTAGCTGGCAGAGTGATGGAAGTTGACGAGGACGCTGATCTGATGAGCGGTTAACGATTGTGGATGAGAAGAGAGATATGTGAGATGTGTTGTATGACGAGCTGAAGCTGGAGTTTTGGTATTTGGAGTCGACGGTTGGAACTGATCCTAGACTGGCTTACTTGGTGTAATCGAGTTATTGTATAAAAGCCAAAGAGAAATGTAAGCAATGCTACCTGAAATATAGGCTGGCTGTGAATCAAGTATTGCATTTCTGATGAGCCAGGCGAGTGTGCTAGGTTAGATACTTGGGCATTCAAAAACACAACAGACCAAGCTCAACTAATGGCAACATGAACAGATTTCAAGAATATACGCCGGGATAAGTAGTTGAAAATTCTTGTATTGTCTTTTATTTTCTTGTTTTAATTGAGAACCACTTTATCGGAGGAGACACAGAACAAAGGAAAATATGCGCTTCATGCATGCATGAGTTGGTTGAGGCAATGGAGATTTGCTAGAGAAGAGGAAAGAGGGGGGAATAGAGGAGGTGCTGAGTGAGAGTTTAAGAAGAAGCAATTGGAAATTACATATTTGAAAAATAGTTGGTAGATATAAAGTAATATAAGAATATGATGCAAAAAATAAAAAATAAAAAAGGAAAATCCGCACAACACAAACGCACAGTAAAGGAGAGGAAACAGATATGATATGAGGAGAAAAAAGGAAATGAAAAAGACCCCGAGTTTTGGTTGTGTGACTGAGCAAAAAGAAAACTCCTTCCTCCGTCCATTCCACTGAGTGACATGTGAGAAAACGAAAAGACGGGAGAAGGGGGTGGAAAAATTCTAGGACAGGGAACAAAGGGGAGAGAGAAGAAGGCAGAGAGATTGGGTCCAATTGTCTCTTGCGAGGTTATTGAAAACAAGTAGCGATGCGATTGCATACACAGACGGCATTGGCAACAGAAGCTCTTCTCTTCTCTTTCGTATATCTCTCTTGTCCTTGTCCTTGTCCTTGTCTTTGTCCTTGCCCGTTTCCCGCTCTCTCTCTCTCTTCTCTGCCTTGTCTGGTGATCGAATCATCTTTCTTTGCCCCCTTCGTCCACCATGTATGTTCCAAAGTGAACCACTCCATGAGAACGCCGAAACACTGGCTATGGGTTATGCATGATTCATGCATCATGCTTCATAGGCCGTGGTGGGCTAACGCAAACCAATACATTCCAAAAAAGAAATGGCCATTATCGATCTGACATGTGCGTGACTGTGACTGTATCGACACGACAGGTCAAAATGCACGTGCAACCAAGCCAAGATCGACTCCCCATCCGATGCAGTCAACGTCCTGGTCTACCCCGTATGCCCCTAAATCTCGTTCGTTCATGTCACCTCTCCGTAGACAGGGCGCAGGTGTGCAGAGAAGCCCAAGCAAGAGGGTATCTATGCGTCCGATATCTCGCCACGTTCCACTGGTCTCAAAATCCGCATCATCCTCCATTCTCTTTGCCTCTGTGCAATGCCTCCCTTACATGAGCACGCACTTGGCACAGCATCCTGCCTCTTGCTCGCCATTGTCCATGTCCATGGGCTTAGGAGGACCATTTGCGCCAGACGTTCCGCCGCTGCCAGTTGAGTAGCCCTGCATCTCGCGGTTGTATCTTCGGATTTCGCGAACGATATCGTAGAAAGCTCTGTCGACGTTGATTCGTGACTTGGCAGAAGTTTCGATGAACTTGCAACCAAAGGATCGTGCTAGCGCCTCACCCTCTATACCATGTGTCAGTACAGTCTCACGGACAATGTTCGTGATGCTTATTTCGTACCTTGCCTAGAAACATCTCGGTCACTCTCCAAATCACACTTGTTGCCTACAACAACCATGGGGAAATAGTCCTTGTCCTTGACTCGCAGAATCTGCTGTTGGAAAGTTGTGATTTCCTCGAAGCTCTGGCGTGAGGTGATAGAGTAAACTAGTAGGAAGCCCTCGCCGGTTCGCATGTACTGCTCTCGCATGGCGCTGTACTCTTCCTGGCCAGCGGTATCAAGAACATCGAGCAACGCGACCTCATCATCGATAACACACTGCTTTCGGTAGGAATCTACAGGGGAGATCAATTAGTATCTGATGTTCTTGGACCATCATGATGCGGGCTCAATCACGGGATTATACTAACCTTCAATTGTAGGGTCGTACTCGTCGACGAAATGGCTCTGAATCAACTGAATGGTCAAGCATGATTTACCAACGCCACCACCACCGACAACGACGAGCTTATACTCTCGCAAGAACTTAAGGGTCAACATGTTAGCAAACGAAATGGCGACACGATAAACTTGGGTGTGAGCAAGACCAGCAACAGTCTGGCAAGCACGAGTTGATGGAGACTGGGAGCAGCCGCAGGAAAAGTTCCTCATAATGGTGTGGTCGTACCTTTGTGGATGTGGCCATTGTGATGTGATGATATTAATGGAAGCGGTTGATTGGGGGGGAAACTTCAATCAACGATACGTGTCGAAGTTTTGGTTTCGCAGGGAGAACTGTGTCGTCGGGTTTGCGGTTGAATTTGAGGGATGAGCGACGAGCGGCCGAGAGGAAAAGGAGATAGGGAGGGAGGGCGGAAAAGAGAGCGGGAAGGTAAGTCGGCGGCGATAAAGAGGCGACTTGAGGCGACTAGTGGCAAGTAGAAGCCAAAGGTCAGGTCAGAATCCGAAATCTGAAGTGGAATATGGGAGTTGGTGGATGGACGATGAAAGGTTAGAAGCGAAGGAAGAGAGGCAGAAGAAGCAACTGGGTTAAGCCGTTAGAAACTAGACTTTAGAGAAAGTAAGGTAGACTTGAAATTGGCTGGGACAGTGGACAGTGGATAGTGGTGACAGTGGGTTGCGGGATTGGACTGTGGGGAGGAGAGAGGGAGAGAACGACCTGTGAGGAAAAAAAGGCTGAAAGGCTCCCAGTCAACCACCTCAGTTTAGAGAGTGGGACGAGGGAAGAGTGCCTGGAAAGGGTATAGACTAGAATGTGGAGGAGGGGGTGGAGCCAAAGACTACTCAGAGGGTGCCAGGGCTACATAGGTACCCCTACAACGTAAAGAACAACTGGAAGGTCCCAAGGGTGGGTGCAAGCAGCCAGCCGCCCGGCAAAAGCCAGGGAAGGAAGCGCCAAGGGGGAGAGCAAAGGAAGGGGTGGCTCTAATCACCAATAGCGGGCCGAAGTCGAAAGTAGCTTATACATGACGGACCTGTGTGAGGATCAACCAACTCAGGCGCATCAAGCTCGGGAATGCAGGGGCTATGTGCGAGGGACAGGTACCGAGGACTTGATTGATGTTCGGGTTTGGTTGGGTGACGTTTTGAATCCCTTCCCGAGTCCCAGTTCTTGTTCGAATGTGGAGAGCTTGTGGAAGAAAGAAAAAGGCTAAGCAGAGGACTAGGTAGCTTGAACATTTCTTGACGATAACGGATGGCGATGTCCATTAAGCATTCTTCTCAAGTCTATAGCTATTACTATCCGACTAGTATCTACTACGTAGTATCACCACGCTTATTCCCTGTGATAACGGTCACAAATCATGTCACGCTATAAATTACCCATTTCCCTCTCTTTTAAGGGGCGCTTACTCGGTCCATTGTTCGTGGGCGCTTCCCGACGCTCAGATACAACGTTAGCTGTAGACCCTGGGCTGCGTCCTGTCAGTGGACGCTGGGGCCGCCAGGATCGATTTGCCATGGCCAGATTAGTGCCTAGACCAGACAAAGAAGCCCAACCTTTGACAGGATGAGGATGCCTACAGTTGTAGTGAGATGTGGGTAGTACAGAGTAGCTAAAGTGCTTCAAGTGTGGAATAGGGGTACAAATCGACGTTGGATGGTCGGGAAGTTGACCAAAGGATCTGATAGTTCGGTTACTTGTCCGCAAGATAAGTTTGCAGATGGGACAAGCTGAAGAGAGGATCTCCAGGGGCCCCAATCGCCGCCTGTAGCTGTGGCTGGTGGGAGATTCTCTTTGACAATGAATGCATTGCTGGAACCAGCAACGGAAGGGGTGGAAAGACTGGAACTTGGGAAAGTCAAAGAAATTTGTTCCAGATGCTCGGTTCGATTGTTTGTCGGGTTTTAATGATTATAACTGGACAAGACTGAGCTACATACTCTGTTGGTGCATGCGTTATACGAAGCCGTTTCTGTCATAATAATATGTCACATCTTCTTCTTCCCTTCTCTCTCCGTCTCTTTCTTTTCTTTATCCTGTCTTTGTTCTTGCATATCAGCGCTATTCAAAGAGGCACTGTTTTCTTCTTGCGTGCTCTGTAGATTTTGGTCTGACCCTAATTTGTATTAAAAAAAATTCGCTTAGATAAGTTCTAAATTATGAATCTCTTCTTAACTGATGAGTGTGGATTGTGAGACACGACGCTCAAGGGGCTGATGATGGTGGTGGCGTTTGGGAAGGAACAAACCCAACCTGCCTTTGTCTCCACTGTTTTGTGAGAAAGAACGACCAACCATGAACTTAATGGTTGAAGGAATCTGGATGGAAGGGGGAGAGGACTGACTGGAAACAACCTTGATCGGTCTGTCTTTTGCTGTCCAGCAACTTGAACTTCTTCTCCATCTCAACCCAGTCCAGCCCTTATTACATTCTCTCTCGACACTCCCTTCAACGCAAGGTCTCTATATGCTACTTGCCACAAGGTACGATCCGCCATGCCTGGGATGATCCTCATGGGCCTCAAATGATGTACTACTGCCCATACTCAACAGCACAACACAGAGCTTGTGTTGTGCAAGTCAACAGAACATGATGCTGACACCAACCCCGTATCCGCCTGCTTGTCCTCCCCCCGAAGCCAAAGCCAAAGCTACCTAGGTACCCAATACCTGCCAGTTGGTTCCTGCAAAAAAGATAGGTTGATTTCTGAACCTTCTATTATTGTTCGCAGCCAGGCACGAGTGAATGGAAAAGGGGGAGGGGGGAGTTGGAACTACGTACTTGGAAGGAAAAAGGGGGGTAACCTGGCATTCTTGATTGAACAAGGATCAAGCGCCTTGCTGCTTGTCAACTTCACCCCATCTTAAAAGCTGAACCGATTTATCGGTATCAGACCAAAAGACTGCTGACTTTTACAACATCACAGCATCACAGCAGCCCCTCGTCATTCTCGACAATATTCTGTGGCTCTCGTCTTTAAGCACCTATCTTTTCAACGTCAAAACTCCCATCACCTACCTAGTCATGGCAGGGGTTATCTCACGGAGCAGCCCATAGAACAAAAGCCTGATAATGGCCTCAGCGTTCGGATGGTCCATGATTTCTTCAACTGTGTAAGGACTAGGATCGTCCCTCGGCCCCCTGGGCTCATTAGCAATGAGAATCCCAATCTCGTTACACTCTGCAATATGGAGCCATTGCCTTTCCTCTCCCCTATACTACCTTATCCTACGTTACGGTTATTCTCTCAGCTCTTCCACTTTATTTGCGTCTCATATAAGTAGTAGGCTGTTCAATCTGTTAATTGCCAAACCACCAAGTCACGGAAACGGAAACGCTACAAGTTTACACTGCCAGCCGAGAAAGCGGTTCGGTTCTAGAACTGTCCCAGAGCTTGGACCATAGCGTCTCAGTTGGCTACCAACCAGCCTGTTCCCACGTGTTCCTAGAAAGGCGAAGCCAACAGGACTTGGGCAAGACTTCAATGTGCAAGATACACTACATATGTAACCATCCCACGCCTCTGCAAGCAGTCTACTATAGTCGGCCACACCTAATGCCAGGATACAGGGTTTAACTTCAGGTTTGGATACAGTATTCAGGGACCTCTTGCATTTGGTAGGACGATTGCCAGCTCGATCACACCTTACTGCACCTACTGGGCTAATCTTAAGCCCAATGCTTACATACCACAATACAGATTGCACAAGCGGCATGATAAGACTTATCGCCGTCCGGATGATATAAAGATAGCGTTACCCGACCAGATTGATTCTTCATCTGTCTGTCGGTTACTGTTACGTCTTAACTTGATACTGAAATCCGTTATATGAGCCACCAAAAGAAATGTATTATCGCCGACTCCGGGTCAATCTCCCCACGCCCCAAGAGATAAGCCATACTTTCAAAGATATCACCATGAGCTGGGAACATCTGGGTCAAAAACTCTCATCACAGCAGATCTTCCAATCCAGGGACAGGGTCTTGGCCTATCGAAAAATAAAAATAAACAAGGGTTATAGCTCGCGGTCCCAGGCGACACATTCCTAATACCCCACGGCGGCAGTGCCATCACCCCGTGCAGCCTCCACGCCGCCAGTAAATAATAGTCCGATTCATCCATCGGGCTTCATAAGTTTGCAAATCAAAAGAGAGTGACTACGTACTAGTCTGCACGCGCGGGGTTGGCTTGTCAGTTGATGTATGTAGTAGAGGAATGACGAGAGGGCCGAAACATGCTATTGACACATGACATTGCCAAGCCGCCGGCATACATATCGGTGCTATCACGAAACATGGCTGGTAAGTTGATACTTCCGTGGTAACAGTATGAATGTTTCGCCTTGTGTTCCCGTTTAGCAGCTGGTGACGTGTACATGTAACTTTGAGGCTTGTTTCCTGTTTCGGCGAGAACCATCTAGACAGTTGTGATGGATGATCAAAAGCAAGAGTAAAAGAAAAGAAAAAAGAACCAGTCGGGGCAGATCGCCAATAACGAGGCCGCATCACAACACATGACAGGAAAGATGAGCTTCGGTTTGATAATTCGATATATTTTCAGGATATGTGGAATAAGGGTGTCGGTGACGAAACAGAGTTAGTGACTTTCTGCTATGCTAACCTACTACCTAATGTGGTTGTGGTCCTTATTACGATAGAATAACAAACAAGGTGCTTACTTTTGATGCATACGTTGTAGTGGCTTGGTATCTGCAGAAAGCTTGGGCCCAGCGTTAGTTGCCGTCATCTAAACGTGGTTGAAATGGTTCGCTATGCTGTCTGCCCTTGGTGACAGAGATCACTTGTAAAGCACAAGGCACAGAAGTTTTACAAGGACTTGCTTCCTGGATAGTTCATAGGTATGAACCTATAAGAGAATGCACCACAGTACTGTATACAAACCCTCGCCAAAAACGACATACTCAGTGAACCGAGCACCGAGTCATGTAACTCAAGTAGCGCTGGACCATTGACGGGTTGACCCGTCCACCTCATGCAAAGCGGACGGATGCAGTCTCAAGCTTTTGTTTGTTGGTGGTGGTGTCCCTAGCAACTTGGGGCATCTCACGTGCTTCGAGCTTCTCGCACAACCAAGTCTCTTCTTCTTCTTCTTCTTCTTCTTCTTCTTCTCGCGTATGATGAGGATCTCTATTTGCGGTAGAGAAGTAAGATGTTTGCAGAAACGATAATATCTCGTCTACTATTGTCATGTATGGGTAGGAGATGAAAGAAGACTTTGTCGACAGAGTGGGCTATTGTTGCATCTGCGAGATGGATCACGTGGTCAAAATCCACATGCTGAGACCTGCCTAAAAAGTAAAGACCCTGTTTTTCCAACACCCGCTCACTGCAACGCGCTCACTGCAACATCAAGAAGTCGGCTCCGGATTAAACGTCTTCAGCAGTGGTAGGCTTCAACAAGTGCCTGGTTTCTACCGTCCTGTGTACGTACTAACTACTTACCTGTCCGTGCTTCTTCGCAACTCAGAGTCATTCAAGCGCACCTACCAACCTATCAAAAGTCCAAGCTCCTACCAAATCTTCAAAGCAAAAATGCCTTCTAGAACGAAATAGTCATCTCCACTAGAATATCTACCATCCCCCACCATCATGGTCCACCTCGCCTCGGATAGCAACTGCTCGGTCACTGATGAAGACGGAGCTCGATGCAACGTCAGAGACCGCATGGCCCAGCTTGTCGCTCGTCAATAAACCTTTTGCCGGTCGAACAACAGCCTCAACTTCAGGCATGAGCCAGCAAAACCTCTCTCTCTCTCTCTCTCTCTTACCCGTCTCTCTATGCCTAAGTTGGGCCAGATTTCAATTTCTTTCACAATGTCCGAGCGAGCAAGGCTAGCTTCGACCCCGATCACTTCAGCAACCTCTGTGCTTGGATTGTCCTTCCGTCCTTGTGCCTCCACCCGCACCGTCTCTTCTTCCCACCCCTGACTGGCCACACTTACATGTACCCCAGATCCATCCCATCAGCCTCTGTGCATGACAACAAGAAGCGCTTGGAGCTATCACATCTTTTATTGCGTATGTAGTAGCATCGGGCATGCGTACAACTACGTTGGTGCCATGTCTATCGCACAACCAAGCACCAGAGAAGAAAAGGCTTCCGGTGATGGTCTACATCTTAAAGCAAACCATAAACCCACCCCCTTTTCTCCTTCAATCGTATGATTATGATTAGGCTAGGTAGCTAATATCTACCGAACACTCTCCCCGTCTAGGTTATTTCCCGGTTTTGTCCCCCTCCACGCCATCGGAAATGAGACTCATCTTTGCGTCCCGTGTCTTTTTTCGGCTGCCATCAATTGACAAAGGCCGCCGACCCGCACGAGCATTTTGTTTATAGCGGACCTGCCAAGAGGCCCTTCTGAACGGACTTAACGTCGAGGAAGATCTACTCCTTGGCGCCTTTGCTGCTTGATTACATGCCGAGTTGATAACTCAACTTCAAAGAAACTGTCTCGGATCGATTCCCTCGCAACATGACCATGATGGTCTAGAAGGCGGGCAGAAACGTGATGCAAAGCCTTCATGCCAGTTCATGTGCAATCTCAACGCGGCTACCCTCGAGTCCCAATTCAGCAGCTCAGCAATTCGTTCTGCAATGTCGCCTTACCTGGAGGCGATGTTCCTAAGGCTTCGATACTTCACCATGTAACGGTTCCTTCATAGGTGAGTGGGTATACTTGTAGCAAGTCAAGGTCACATATCACTGTCTGTAATGTTTAAATTAGAGCTTTGTCTAAGATTCTAACTGATCTCTTCCAAGGACGAATCTAAACCCGATTTCATTTGCAACGAAGCTTGATCGTACTTCTCTTCACAGATACCATGCTGTCCAGCTAGAACACTTGCAGCCGCTCGGCCTCGTTCTTGCCAGCCCCGTTGATGGCTTTCTGAATCGTTTCCTTGGTGGTTAGTTCGCTATCACTATCTTCCTCAGCTGAGACTCTGAGGCCCTGGATTCCCTCTTGCACTTCGGCAACAAGACTCTCGAGATAATCCCGGTCCCTGCAGGCTCTTGTCAGTTTCCTTGCAAACCATGTAGTTCTCTCTTTGACGTACTTTCCAACAAGAGTCACTCTGTTGGACTCCTTGCCCCAGCGAGGGTAGCTTCCAACTCTGACACCCTTTGGTCCGACCTTAACGGAGAGGGTTGTCAGATACTCGGCCACACCACTCTCGGGGAGAGGTGTAGAGAAAATGACTCTGTGTGTTCCCTTTCCCTCGGGGTCGACAAGTCTGGGCAAGATGCCCGGCTTCAACCCTTCAAGAAGCTGTGTGACTGTTTGTTGTTCCGTCAGTTATATACAGGCGAAAGGTGATCAGGGTCCACTCACAGAGTCTAGGTATGCCAGGTAGAATATGGACGTTGCCATTGACCACAGCCACGGGAACCCAGAGATCCTCGTGGGGGAAGAGGAACTGCTGCTTCAGGTCTCTTGACTCATCTGTAGGGAGCTCGGCCATACGAAGCTTGGCCCTCCTCGCGGGGGAGTCGACATCCCAATCGAAGTCGGGTTGGTTAGCACGAGGTTTCGACAGCAACTTCATCTTATCATAGGTCTCCTGATGGAGCTTGAGGGGCAAGTCGAAAGCCTTGGCGATGGACTGGTAGGTGATGTCGTCGTGGCTGGTCAAGTCAGTAGGTGAGTAGAGCTCTGTACCTGGCGTATGTTTCTTACGTAGGCCCGATGCCACCGCTTTATCGTGTCAGCCACTTGGTCATTCATCTTGTTTGAGGGGCCCTACCTTGTGACGATAAAGTCGTAGCGGTCACTCATTCTCCGTACAGCCTCGATAATCTCACTCTCATCATCCTCGATAACCTCAATACGTTTCAAGTTCTACATGGTGTTTAGCTTTGCACTGTACGTATGTAAACGGTTGTACTCACAATGCCGAGAGCGAAGCACCATTTCGCGAAATAGGCCGAGTTGGTCTACATCATGGTTAATATGATAGACTGTGGAAGCCTTTGGCAGCCTCATTTACTCGCATCAATGGTCTACCACCACGTTAGCACAGAATATTCTCTAAAACTGCAGTCTTTTTCAATTGCATCGTGAAAGTATCTACCTTTCCGCCCAGAATCTCATCACCAATGATCAAGCAGGCTGCCGTATTTATTATGCGCGTATTGCGCTGGTCCGCCGTTACTGCCATGACTCTTCCGTACCCGATCCGCCGAGCGTTTGCCGTTACTGGAGATGAGAGGTGCCTTGTGATCTGTGAGACGCGCGAGAACATGGACGGTGATGGAAGAAACAAGGTTTATGCGGCAGATGTGCCTATATAGTAGAAGGGAATAGATGTGATTTGACGTCTCTGGTGAACCTTCTTGGCTGGCAGGAGGGGATTCTGGTTGAGAACGAGCAACAAGCTGTGAATGACGTTGACGAGAGTCTTGCCGATGAATGGCGGGACAAAGTGTGGGGG